>JAAGNO010022605.1:41267-54513 GCA_033439905.1 Ceryle rudis
TGATGGAGGTGTTCCAAGGGTTTGCTTTGTCACTGGACAGAGTTGGAAGGAAGTTTACCCTCCTGTTCACATTGACTCTGACAGAAAGCACAGACTAATATTTACAAAAATTGGCTGAAATAATTGAATTTGCTGAGGACAACTGAGTGCTTATTTTCAGCCATTTATTCTCATGCTGACTGGGTTTTCTATTATGATCTGCCAGAAGAAAAGCAGCCTAGAACACCCATTTCACACAGCTTTAAGGACAAAGTATTTTGTCATTATAAAGTTTGATAAGTGGCTGTCTGAAAATTCCAGGACATGGAGACTCGGAAATCAGTCTTTGATTTTAAAGTGTCTAGGTCTGATATCACATAATACAAAGCCTCTCCATCTGATCTCAACAACCTGCTTCATTTTATTTGCGCACACAGAGGCACAAATAGAGTTTGCATAACCTGACAAATTGCTGGGCACCACTGGTATGCCTGGTCTGGTTTGACTGATGTTCTAATCAGGATCTAGATGATTTCCTGGAGTTTTTTCTAGCTGGAATCTGCCCAGGATGGTAAGTGTTGAGGAGCTCTCTTCCAAAATGCCTGGTATTAGCCATTGGCTTCCTTCCCTACCACTGACTGCCTGTGAGCCTCACAAGATCTTATTGAGCCAGGAGGAACTGACCATGTTCCACAGTCTGACAGCAAAGACTGGTTAAGTAGTCAGCTCTGCTGGTACCAAGTACTCAAACCTGGTGTAGTCAAACGGTGTTGATTAATAGGATAAAATGAGGATCTTACACATTGCATTTAAATCAGGCACAGGCTTACCTCTGAAAAAGTTAAATCCATATCCTCCCAAATAGCTATGCCTTCAGCTCCCATGGCACACTCTTCAATAGTGTTACTAAGATCTTGCTACAGTGAAAAGAGTGAAGACATCATTGTCATGCTGATTTAGCATTTCACAGCCTTTCTGAAGTAATCCAGTGGTTTGTTACGTGGCTGTCTCTCAGACTAAATTTTCTTTTCATTCTGATTCCTGTGAACTATATTTTATTGTAGCTAAAGATTTACTGTCTAGAGTACAAAGATTATTAAAAAAAAAGTTGCAAACTTAGGTAATGCCTGAGATGTTGGTAATAAGCAAGAAAACAAACACTGGTAAAAATGTATTTTCATTTACTTTGATGCAAAATTTAAGTATAATTATTTGATATCTCATCATTTACTAGAGGCAACTAAAATCTTTTCTTTACAGTGGGATTTTTAACATGAGAATTCCTCAAAGCATTCCCTCATTTCTGTTTTTGCTGATAAGGGGAAGGACAGAGCCATTCTCCTATGACAATCAGCTGTTTTCCAGTTCCTCTCCAATTTGAAAGCTGTCTTTCCAAAGCCATTTATTGTTCTTGCTGCTTTCCCTAGGCATTCACTCAGGTTCCTATAAAAACCTTAGAAAAAATGACTGTAAATAGGTACACACTCTAGGAGGGAGAATGTTGGCATTGTGCAACCTTAAATGAAAAGGCAAATGCAACACAGGGTGAATCTTAAGAATTTCAGCTTCAGTTTTATGCTTTTTATAGGTTTGTTTCAGAGAGGTGTCTTTAACTGTACCTTTTCCTCATATTGCAGATTGTACGAAGAGGGTATTCGGTGCTTTGACCTTTATCCTTAATTTAAACAGTGATTAAGGATCAGGATCAAGTGAATTATTATGCCATAAGCACTGCAGATGAAGGATTATTGATATGCAATTGACTTCCTAGACATCATCATTGATTTAAGGGAGACAACGGGCCATAGCACATCAAGAATCAAAGTAGAAAAACTTCATGGGAATTAATTGCCCAAAGGGAAAAAGAGGTGGAAAATGGGCATAAAATGTCAGAGGGGATGCACACCAGCCTGCAGCACTTATTGATGTCCATCTATCATCTTCTTGCAAAGCTAAGGAAGAGCAAACTGGATAAAACCACCAAACCAGGTGTCTGCACCTCCTTTAATACCTAAGAATAGGCATTGCCTTTAAGATGAAGAGAAGCAAAGACCCTTACTGGGAAGCGTGGTGGGTGATGGCAGTGCTAGAAGGAGTAGAGGGACCTATTAGGAGAAAGAGATAATGCTCCTTCCCAAAGAAGGTGCCAGCTTCAGACTGTACCTTGTCTGAGAGACTGACCATAGTCTTTAAAAGGTGAATACAGCTCACTTGCTAAACACTGAAACACAGAAATGAGACCTGCTGGTGGTGCAGCCACTGTCTCCGGGGAAGAACAAAGCCAGGGCTGTGACAGATAGGTTACGCTGCTTTTTCACAGGAAACCTACTGTCTTCATCCAGTTTTTGGGAGGATGTCCAGAATCACATAAAGAACGTCTAGGGTAAGGCACTTATCTTGAAAATACTTGTGTGTGAATCCAGCTGATGTGAACAGTGGTTCTCATGCACCATTTGGCTGCTCTGAGTTAGGTGTGGGACTAAAATTAAATGTTGTTGAGATGGAGGCATGCAGAAAGACTGCTGGCTTTATTTCCCATTCTCATGTAAAACTGAGCGAGTTGCTACCACCAATGCCTCAGTTTCCCTTCTATAAAAGGGGCAGACATCTGGGGATTAGTTAGTGCTTGCATACCTGAGCAGAAGTACATCAAGGAGGATTAATGTATTTACTGCCTCCTACATACTACATCAAATTGCAGAAATCCTTTAAACCATACAAATGCATGCTTGAGTACAGCTTAGTGATGAATTAAAAGTAGAAAAAAAAAAAATCAGTGGTATTTCAGGCTGCATTTTTTCTTCAGAACATTGAGCTCTTTAAAGCATGGGGACAATTAAAATGAACCAGCATAGCTGGCCCAAGTAGGAGGTTTTCCATCCTGACACACCATCTGCAAGAATGGCTAAAGCATAAATTCAGTCCACATTGTTCCAGCAAAAGCTTACCACAGAGAGAAATAATAAAGGTTCACCTCTATAATCTAGTCAAGGCTACACAAATGCAGGCACTGTATAATCTTGGGATGTCATGGAGGAAATCCTTATGGGTTCATTCAATCAAAACTGAGAAAAGTGCAAAATGGTTTTTTACTGTTTCCCAGGGGTTTCTTAATGCCAGTGGAAGGATACAGGGCTGCAGTGCTATCCCAGAGCCAGGAAAGTTCATTGTTCCTCAAAATTTCGCTCTCTGGGCAGGAACCAGTGTAGTTCTGATCACAGAAATGGTAGTCATGACAGTCAGGGTATAAATAGTATCTCCAGAGATTCTTTGGTCTGCTTTTCATTCCTAATGCAATCGTTTCCTTCATAAATGCTTTTACACTTTCTTCAAAGGAAACTCCGGCTAAATGTTCAAAATCATTTGCTGAAATATTCCTTTCCATTTTGTTTGTAAGTTTCTTGTACTTTCCTCTGTAGACATCTTTTTCATCACACTTGTGGGCCCACTGAGCTCTCCAGTGGTCCCAGTCTATGAGAGCTAATCCATTGAGGTCTTTAGCTGGGATGCAATATTTAATGCCATAGCCATTTTTACCCAGATAGGCTTGCAAACTGAAGTTCTGGGGTAGGCCACCACTAACAGGGACTTCCTGTCATATGTATCAAGGATAATAGCCAAGCCTAGTAAAATAAAACATGGTCATGTTCTGCCTTTTTGCCTTAGCTAACGGGCTTCCAATCATGTGGAACATTTTCATCTTCAATACTACATTGTACATGAAGGAGCACATGTCCGTTGGTCGCTCCAGGCATCTATAAAAAGCTTCCTCTCCCAAACTGGTGGTTGGGCTGGTTTCATAGCAAGGGAAGCCCATGTGAGTGCTATGCACAGCCATGCCAGGGGCTGAAAGGTGAATGATGCATAACATGGTCCTATTTTCAGGCAGTATTTTCATGATGCTGGAGACAGCATTAGGCAGATCTCCCAATTCATCCATAGAACATAACAAAAGACGTATTAGTACTTATTCCATATATAGTTATAGGAATTGTTATCAGCCACTTCTAAGGCATCTACTGTGCTAACACTGAAGAAAGTAAGCAAGGACAATCTAACCCAAAGAAAGGGGGAACATTCCCAGATGAAGTAAATCAATGTAAGTCTGTAAAAGTCAGTGTAACCACAACTGCTTGTCTTGTCAATATAGGTCTTACTGACATCACTGGGGATGTTGCCATCACTTTAGTAGGCCCCAGGGTGTCTTATTGTCTGTGGCTGTTGCAGCTGGAGAGGTTGATGAAGAAATGGTTTCCTTTTTCTTCAAGCTTTCTCAATAATAACAAAGGTAACCATAAAATCAGACCTCGGCTTTTATTACCATCTTCACACCTTCATGAACATCCCTGACCTGTCTAGTACAGTGCCAGCCAGCCATACCCCAAATAGCTCTAAACAAGCACACATATTTCACTGTCATTTTGCAGTACCATAAAGGGATACAAGTTCAAACCCCTGACAGCAATAAAGCAGATCTATGAAAGCTTGCTCTGAGTATTTATTAGCCTGGCTACACTATCACATGGAGCTAGTGCCTTCCAGACCAGCTCCAATAGATCTGCACAGCACGGCACTGTGCAATGTGGATTTTGATGCTAAGACCTGTAGCCTCTGCTCCAAGCAGAATCATTAGTCACAAAGTCCCTGCTGATTATGTGTGTATTAATGAGAAAAGAAATCAGATATACAGCAAAACCTACACACTTACATTATATGTTAGACAGAGAGAGAGAGTCTTATCCATCCTTTAACCAAGGCTCCCCCCTTGCATCCAAAACCCTGGGGAAATCCCACACATCTGTACAATCAAGCATCATTGGGATTGTGACCTGCTGGAGGTGAAGATTATGGCTGTCATATGTGCAGCCAGACTGGTGCATATACTAATGGGAATAGTCCATTTAGGTTATCCTTCCTTTCTCTCAAAACAGAAAAGCAATCAGGAATACCTATGCATCTGAGGTACTTTTTATCAAACTCTCCACTCACCCACTTCTTTGCTATTTTAGAGTAGGACGAGCATGACATAAATTCAGGTACCTGCAGCAAAAACATCAACATCTAAGGCAGACAACTTAGGTACTTTTAGTAAGCCATGGACACTTCTAGGCTACAGTCATCTGACAGTTATAGATGACAGAGTGCTCTGAAGTGTCCAAGATGTGCCTGCATCTTGTCCTGGTTTGAGTTAGATCAAAACTGAATCTGTTGATTTTACCTCTCAGTTCAGTCTTTTCTAACTAACTGCCCTTTCTGAAGTTAATGACATATTTTCGCTGGCAGTGTCTGCTGCTGGCAGTGATAACACCCCATAGTTAGAGTTACTGCCAAGGATTGGTGTGCAGAGCAAGGCCACTGCTGGATCTTGTGTGCCACACTGGTGGTGCAGAAAGTAAAAGGCTGCACCTGTGGGGAGTAGCAGACAGGACAGGTGACCCTAAAATAACCAACAAGGTATTTCCAGTCTGGGACTTCCCCAGTGCTTGCCCTCAGTTTTCACGGTGGTGGTGACATAAGTGCCATCACGGGGGTTGGGTTTGATATTGGTTTTGTATATATTTGTATATATTTAATTTTATTATTATTATTTTCGTTAAAGACGTTTTAGTTTTCCAACCCATAAGTCTCTCTCCCTTATTCCCTTTCTCATCCCCTTTGGGAAGGGAGGGGGATTAACAGAGAACATCTGTTATAGGTCTAGTGAACAGCCCTGACCTTAAACCTTGACATCCTTCTACTGACTAGGCAGGCAGTCTGCAGGACCAATGCAGTATGGTGTAGACATTGCAGAATTCAACTTTTTTTCAGAGAAATGTTACCCCATGAGTCTCACAATACTTTGTGTTTAGCGAAGAGGAGGCCCAGGTTTTCAAAACCAGTATCCACATATCCACAAGTGCCTTATTGGCATTAACAGGCATTTTAGAAATTGGTGTTAATGAAAATTAGACTGATATGCTGAGTATCTCTCAGAAAATATATACCATACCAAGAGTATGGTATACAAGAGTATGCAAAGCCACTCAGGGCTCATCAGCCTTAGAGACCAAACTGAATTTTCTTCCTAGAAGGTTGTACAGCCAAAGTTGGAAAGTGGTGGGCTTGCTCTTGTGAGAAGACAACCAAAGAAAGGATCAGCTTTAGAGAGTCAGCCTTGCTGCCCCATCATGCCAGAGCGGTAGATAGAAGGGACAGGGCACTCCTGCCAGTCCAGCAGCTCTGCCACTTACATCAGCTCCTGCCTGGGATCAGCACGTGCTTCTGGCTTTCCAGGTGGGCTGCAGGGAGGCTGCAGCACTGGTGCCCAGCAGTTTGTACTGTTTTGGCAACAACCAGCTGGGAAATGAAGAGTCCTTGCTGTGCTAGATCATGAGCTCTGAGCACTGCTCTTGCAATTCAGAGAATCAGAGCTGTGAGAAAATCCTGCCAGAGGGCAGCAAATCCCTACAATTACTACTTTTTTTTTTACATTGCAGCATGTGATTCTACGTTTCAGCATGTTGAGTTCCCCCTGCAAGAGCTGTACGACCATCCTGCTCCTCTGCTCCACCATCCTTCTCCTCTGCTCCTATGCCTGTCACTAGCTGGGCTGGGCACATCCCTCAGGTGATTTACCTCAGATTTCAGGGAGCATTTCCCACACAGGACCTATGTCACTTGGCACAAGTGTGCCAGTGGCGTACACCAGCAGCCACCAATGCCCTGCCTGGGACACCTTGTGGCATCACACCCCAGGGCAGGCAGGGCCAGCACTGTTCAGTCATCCTGCGCCAAAACCCACAGGGCTCACCAGAGGCTGCTCTCACTGGGGGGTGCTTGTTGCTGGGAAGTGAGGAAGCTCAGCACTGCCCCACACCATGAGTCTGTCTGCACGTCCCTACTTAGGCGGGGCTGGGGTGTAATTAGTATTTACTGCATGCTGGATATATTGATTTGTTGCCCCAAGGGCCTCTGAGCTGACACACGGGAAAGGCAGTATCAGCAAGCAGAAAATAATACTAATAACAGCAATAGGACCACTATAGGATACTGCAGGCTGCAGGGAAGTGGCAGATCACCCTGCCACCTTAGAAAGACTTGTAATGGGCTACTTAACACAGAAAGATATTTGTAGTTGCTCTATTATTATAACAGTTACCTGCTTATATTCTGTATGAAGGCAAATCACTGAGATTTACTGACCTCTGATTTTATCTCATTTGATGCATTTCATCACCACACAAGCACACACATGTTCCAACTGGGAACATGCTCTGAAGTCACTTGTTTGCAGCATGCAGAAAGGATGCCCTGTGCTCAAGCTCTGTGCAGTATTTTGCCCTTTCCTCAGGCATTTCAAAATTTGCTTCCAGTTGTGAAGGACTGTACTATGCAAAAAAATTATCTTCCTCTTCTTGCTGGGTATTTCTTTCATTTCTGTCTGTTATAGTTGACTAAAAAAAACCAAAAAAACACAAAAAACCAGAATAAATGTATCCAGTTTTACCCTTTTTTTGCCAATTATGTTTTTCTCTGTAAACCAAGGCAACAGAGAGGCAGCTGACAGAGAAAATGCACAGTGAGCAGCAATTCCTAACAGAGAGAAAGAGAAACTGTATGTCTTTATTAGACAACAAACAGCTCTAGCTAGGACTAAGCAAAATCAGCTTAAAACCTGCAGTTCCAAATAGAATAGACATAGGGAGAAGTACTTGAAACAGATCTCAGGATACTGTTGAAAAAAAACCCAGCTAGCTTAATGATAAGAAACCAGCCAAGCATCCACCAGATGATATAAACTCTATATCCCTCTCCCCTGGTTAATCTAGATCTGAGGAACACACTTGGAGGATTTGGCTTTTATCTTTTAACAGAAGTCTTACTCCAGCGACATTTCACTGTTCATAGCAAGGGATTAGAGAAATTACAAATTATGAACAAAGACAATGATCTTTTCTGCTTTCTGGTTAACAGTGTTACAAGGGTATGACATTGATACAGTACAGCCTTGATGGTCTTGAACGGGCAAATCAATTGCCAAAGACCTTTATCAAAGACATGCATGATCTTTGAAACAAGAATTTTCACACCCACAGAGACCCTGGATTTTTATAGAATAATCCTTTTGTTGATTTTTTCTCAGCAAAGCTAAAACTGATACACTCAGAAATCTGATGGGCTGGAACAAGTTTTGTGCAGTTCAAGACATGCTGTCAGCAGCAAATCTTTCTCACTGTGCCAGATCTGAATTTGGAGGCAATATAGGATCATAGAATCACAGACTGTATTGGGTTGGAAGGGACCTCTAGAGGTCATCTAGTCCAATCCCCCTGCAATAAGCAGGGACATCTCCAACTAGGTCAGGCTGCTCAGAGCCTCCTCAAGCCTGACCTTGAATGTCTCCAGGGATGGAGCCTCCACCACCTCTCTGGGCAACTTATTCCAGTGGTCTATCACCCTCATATTAAAGAACTTTTTTCTAATGTCTAACCTAAATCTACCCTTTTCCAGCTTAAAGCCATTACCCCTTGTCCTGTCACTACAAACCTTTGTAAATAAACCCTCCCCTGCTTTCTTATAGGCCACTTTCAGGTATTGGAAGGTTGCTATAAGGTCCCCTCAGAGCCTCCTCTTCTCCAGCCTGAACAATCCCAACTCTCTCAGCTTGTCTACATAGGAGAGGTGCTCCAGCCCTCTAATCATTTTTGTGACTCTCCTCTGGATACCCTCCAACAGGTTCACATCCTTCTTGTGTTAGAGAGCTGGACACAGTACTGCAGGAGAGGTCTCACAAGGGCAGAGAAGAGGGGCAGGATCACCTCTCTCGATCTGCTGGTCATACTTCTTTTGATGCAGCCCAGGAGTCGACTGGCCTTCTGAGCTGCCATTGTGCATTGGTGGCTCATGTCCAGCTTTTATGCTTGGAGGCTGGTGACCAAGGACATGACCCTGAGAGACACAGGGAGGACAGTATGGGAGGATGTATTGCTGCCATCCTCTACCTTCCCTCCTCCTTCCCATATGGGCAGGGACTTATTAGACCAAGGCATCCTTTAGCAGTTTGCTTCAATGAGATTCTGTGGAGTATCTGTTATGTTAGTAAATGCAGGGAACTGAATATGCAGCATAATGAATAATAAAAATGGAGTAGGACCTCACCTCACAATTATCTGACTGACCCAATGACATTGATGGCTTATTATAGCCGAGATTCAAAACCCTTTCATGCTTTATGGATCCTGATGAAGGTGTTAGGAATTCTGAGCAGCATGATTTACCAAGGGACATTTCAAATTTAGGGCAGGACACCCTGAAAATGCTACAGGTTAAAGTATGAATCTGGTACAGTAGAGCTATTTCCCATGGTACCCGCAAGGAATAAGCAAAATAAAGCATTAAAAGCTAAAATTCATCATTTTAACACACATCTGTCAGGTTGGAAGGCAGGTACTGATAGCAACTTTGTAGTAAAATTTAACTCATTATGACAAAAATTTTGGAATCTTGACCAGAGGAGAGTAGATGTTAGCAGATGAGCTACAAGTCTGTGTGGCGTTCATCAGGACAGTCATTTGTCCTCTATCATCTCAGCTCATTTTGCCACCATAACAGACTTATTATGTATGTGATAACACTTTCATTCTGGTGGCCTTCTAGATAGCCAGACTCCTGAGTATGGAAAATGAAGCAAATTGGTCACTGGTCCTTATGCTATTTACTTCTCTTCCACATCATGCTGCACAGATGTTTCTCATCCGTAGACAATTACACCTTATGGTGGTCCAGCCTCAGAGATTAGACTCGTGCTTAGTCCTAGTAAAAAGGCAGGTGGTTTGATGGATTGATTTAATGGCCCACTGAAACATCCATAAAAATCACTCTTTATGCTTAACTTGTACATCCCCAGTGTTTTTCATGCCAGCAATTGGGTCATTTTCTGTCATTTACTAAAATAACCACAAAGCTTCTTTGGCTTATGTCCAGCATGGCAAGGTTCTCAGTGCTCCATACCAGAATTCTACCCTTGTTTTAAGTTCAAAGGTTTTCCAGTATTCCTCTTTTGCAGGGAGGGCAGCCTTTCACTAGGAGCTATATTTTGGATACTTATACTATAGAATCAGCATAATGGCCTGAACACTGAACAGCCCGAGTGGTCTGCATTGCTGCCATGTTGCCTCCATGTGATAGCATATTAGAAAATTATATGGATTACACCACTTGCAAAGCAAGAAGATCCATATACTTTGAGGGTACATCAGCCTCAAAATGTGAAGACTGTGTTCAGGAGTGTGCTTAAACTGACTCCCAGGATGGCCAGGTTTCCTGCCACACTGCTTATTTACCCATAGTTCAAAATACTCATGCTGCAAAGAGCCGCATTTGGGAGATGGCCTTAGAGGACCACAGTCCACTGTAAGCCAGCCACCTGACTTCAGGCTGAGTTAGAAAAAAGTCGGAACCCATTTTAAGGCAACAGAACTGCTGGAGCTCTCCCTCTTAAAAAAAAGCTTAAGAAAGCTCCTGACCACCTGGTGCATCTGTGCACCATGGATGGAGGGCATTTTTTGGACCAGAAATGGTTGTCATGTCATGTCATGTCATATCATTGCCATCCTTTTCTTCCTGAATTTCTGAGGCTGGGAGAAAAGAGCAAACACCAACAGATTAGTGCCAACTTACTCTTGTTCCTCATAGCACTTTTAAATGGTATTGAGCTGATTCTATTAAAAAGCAGCTTCCCTCTCTGTCCACTTTGCTTATTCAACTGTATGGTTAATCCTAACTGAAAACCAAATAAGTGATGCTTAATGTTCCGAGCATATCCTTCTCACAGAAATTAAACAAAAGGTTAGCTCTGCACAATAGAAAATAGCTGACTCTCCTCCCACTAACTTTCCTGGGAGTCCAACTGAGTTACTTTGTTATTTGCGCTAGGGTAAGATCATACTCCTGGACTATGCAGAACAAACACCCCCATGCAGACTGGAGTGATTACAGCTTGCACCCAGCAACAGATGATTTGAGTGACATTCCTTTCTTCCTACTCCTACAGAATAGCTGTAATGCAACAAAAACAACAAAAAGCATTTGACTCCCTCCCGCCACAAACTGAGTATTACATTAGAACTAAATGTTATTGTTGGAGGAAATACAACAATTCAGTGTTGTCAGTCTAAGGGATTATTGCAATTATTTTAAGCCAGGAATCATGTAAACCTCAGTAAGCCTCATGTAGGGATGGAGACTTTAAATGAACCTAATGATCTGTGCTCAGTGGCCATGCCCCAGTGCAGCCTCTCCACCTAGCTCTTGTCAGCCATCATAGGACCTTGTGATTTGCTGGGAGCACTGAGGGGATATTTTGACGAACTTCTTTCTGTCCTTGCAGCAGCTGGTGGGTGCTGGGAACTAATGCACTGTTGTCAGCCTAAAAGGGAAAATTCAAGGAAACAGGAATATTTCATGACTGCTTTTCAGATACTGCAAATCAATAAATATATACCATCTTACATCAAATGAGGTCGTGCCCCTTTAAGAGAAATCACAGCAAAAATAAAGCAGGAGGCTGCATTCTGGGCAATCACAAACCAAGTGCT
Organism: Ceryle rudis; assembly: GCA_033439905.1. NCBI lineage: Eukaryota > Metazoa > Chordata > Aves > Coraciiformes > Cerylidae > Ceryle > Ceryle rudis. The sequence goes on from JAAGNO010022605.1 coordinate 52,823, forward strand.
CTCTGTCAAAGGTAACTCTACCACTCAAATTAGCATCTTCACTGCAATGAGGTCTGCTTATTATTGGGTTTTAGTCCAAGTATACTCAGAGCTGAGTATTGTTGCTGAGATATGAATGTAACAGCAGTGCTACACATAACTACTCATTCCAAATCAAGATGCATCGGTACCTGAATTCCTACAGAGGCCCAGGGAGAGCTTATTTTGTTGTTCCCTGCTTCTAGGTTTAGATAAAATGTTACTTTGTTCAAATTCCACAAAATAAAATTTGATGCTGAGACATAAGAAAAGAGTACTTGTCCATGGAACAGTCCAAAGTTTCTGAAGGGCTTCAGTTCATGCTTGTGTTAATTAATTACATGCGAACAGCATCACTTACGATTGTAGGTATTCGAGGGCTTTGCAGGGTCTTTGTGCGTGATTCAGTTTCACCAAGGTTGAAGAAGCACCTTTGACAGAGCAGTGGAGTGGCATTTGCTGTCCCTGTCTCCCTCCTGTCCCCTCCAAGGCCAGCTTGCATCTGACCTGTGGGCAGTGATCCCTCATCCCTGGGTCCCACTGTAGACCACTGAAGGTGAGGAGGGGCAGGAGGAAAATCAGCATCACCACCAGGGCCTGTGCTCTCCCATTTAGGGGAGTCCTCTATCAAACACACCCCACCAGCACCTTGGGTCCTTCCCACTCCCATGGCAGCCCAGCACAGGGGAGGTGATACCTGGTGTGAGCCTGTTTTAACATCCCCATCAGGAACCTTGTGCAGAAATGAACAGACAGATTCCCTGGACATTAAAATGCTTATATTGAAGTTCACTTCCACTCCTTATGGGGAGAGGCACAAGCAGCTGTACACGAGGGGGGCAGGGGTAACTACACAAAGTGAACACAAGTGTCAGTTTAAGAAAACTCAGCTGCCCTCTACATACACAACCCACTGCCTGTAATGCAGTCAAGGTGTGAGGCATCAGCCCTGTAGGGTTTCTATAACACACAGAGTGAGCAGACACAAAGCCAAAGTAAAGAGCAACTTCAATAGAGGCAAAAATGAAATGGTTTTTGTTCTGCCCTGGAAACCCAGCATCTTAGGGAACAATATAAAAAATGCTCTTAATAATCTGCTGTCTAATTGACTGAGAAGGTTATTACTAGCATGGAAACAAACATCATTTTTCCAAAAGCTGCCCACAAATGTCAGGCTGCTTGACTGTCTGAGAAGAAAAAGTAGGACTGATACACTGGGCTACTTTTCTTCTCACAGATACTGGAGAGCACCTTAAATAAAAGCCAGGAGAGTTCTTGCTGTAATGGAAAAATGAGAAAGGATCTCTGACTCTCTCTGAGAAAACAGCCTGCCAGAGTGTTAAAATATCATCCTAGTTAAAATATCATCAAGAAATAAATAAAATGTCTGAAGAGACCACATTTGTTGTTGAAATAGGAGCAGCCACATGAGCGAAGTTTAAAATATTGTCCTCTGAAGTTATAGAAGCCTGCTTATTTTTAGCTTTCTAGATGCTGTTAGCTTCCTGTATAAATGCAGTTACATAATAGACATAATCCGCGTGGCAGCAGAGGCCATACGTGCCAAGCTATAAGATTACGCAACTGCCTCCGAGCTTGCTCCCACCAGGCAGAAAGCAAAGCCTCACACCCTCATAATGGTGCTGCTGCTTTGGGGTCAAACTTACAGACAC
>JAAGNO010022605.1:54613-71877 GCA_033439905.1 Ceryle rudis
GACAATTAAAAGCAGTAAAGTTAAATCTCAAACACACACTTTTGGAAGCTACTGAAAGAATTCTCCCCTCTTTTCTAATGTGACCTCTTAACTGCTCTTTACTATGGAATGCTATGCTATGTGAAAAGCACGGGGTGAGTAAGAACAAATTAGGGGCTTTAAGCTCATTAAGCAGTATGTGACAGCATTGTTTTTCCTTGTTTGGGTTTTTTTTTTTTATGGATTGGACTTTTGTCTCTGAGAAGCTATACTGTTCCCAGCCAGTATCGTTCTTCGAAGTGTACGGAATAATCATTTCCAACTTATTTTTAGAGTAACCTGTGTTTGCAAATACTCCCACTCTTCAAGTCTGGCCCAGATTGACAGGAAATTACTTTTCCTGAAACATAAACAAAAAAGAAGTTGTGGCTGCCACAGCATCTTAAGTGTATCAAAGTTTCTTTGGCAAAAACACTTTCACACGTCTTCTTATTATGCATGATGTACAATTTTAATTCACCGTCTACAACAAATGCTTTTAATGCAAAACCAAGGTAGTTTTTTATTTAAGCAACATTTTGTTTTTAATCTTAGCAGATACTTTTACCAGAAGAAATGTACACATGCATATTTGTGCACAGTGTTACAAATCCAAACTGGTCTGCGATTTCATTCTGTTGGGTTTCTCTGTGAGAGCTGTTAACACTTTTTTTTAATAACAATATCATTCCCATTTTCACAAAGCCATTGCCCCAGGCAGAGAACATTTCATTTGGAAAAAGGTGATGAAACACAAACTTGCTGGTATGATTATGTTCAGCCATTGAGCATTTCTCATGTGTTTTTACCTTAAAGACTCGGGGGAAAATGAGGACTTCAGAAAACACGTTAAATACCCATGTCCCTGAGTTGGGCCACTCCAGGTGAGCTCTACTCCTACTTTGGTGTCTGTAAAGACACTGAGGTCTGGGCTGGTCACTGCAAGGAGCCCTCAGCTTTGGGGGAGCCCAGCAGGTACCTTGGCACAGCAGAACCCCCCATCCTTGGACCGATGTGCTTCCTGTTGTCCCCCAGCGAGGCTCAGAGGGCAGAGGCTGCCAGGTGCTGCCTGTTCCCTGTCACATGGCCCCTGGGCGATGGATTAGGTGAGCCACAACCATGCTGCCAACTGCATACCAAGGCTGCTTACTCACAATGTATTGTATTGAGTGGCAATATTCAACTTATGCTTTGCTACCATTTCCTTATGGGTTTTGCCCACTTCCTTGGTCCTGGTTCAGCTGTGTGAGCAGTGTGATGTAAGTCAGGTAGAGGAATTAATCTGACTTTAGGAAACAAGCATTAGGGGGAGGCACCTTTTTATTGAACAGGGAAACTTTTCACCTGGATGGTTTCCCAATCTAGATAAGTGCAAGGGAACTCGAACAGCCATGCCAGCACAACCACGGAACAGCACACCATGACAGAGGGATGAGAGTGAGAGGAAAGGCTGGGATGCCAGTGGCACGTAAAGCTGATCAAACTGGGATTGCAGACCTACTGTCGGGCTGAAGTGGAACAAATTTAGTCCCAGCCTTTCCATAAATTTATGAGTTGTTCAGAACATAAAACATTTTACAAAGTGCAACGCCCGGTAGTGGTGAGAAAGAAAAAGGACATGAGCACAACGTTTTCCCACGTTTCAAAGTTCTGGAATGCTAAATCAGCAGATTTGAGAAAATCTGGAAGTCTATCAGTCATGCTTCTGTTTGCATTGTTTATCCTCTGATGAGAAGCAGAGGATTAGAGGACTCTAGAGCTCAGCATTTGGGAAGAGTAAAGATGGTATATGAGACTGTTATCATCTTGAAGTAGAGGTGTTTCAGATGAAATACAGAAAATCCTTGTTCCTATTATCTCTGGAAATCAATACCTACTTCCCAGGATCAGCTGTGCTTTAAGAGCTGGTTCTAGCAAAGGACAACATCATAAAGGTTACAGTGCAGTTCTCTGCTGCTTTAATCTCTCCCTCCTTCAAATAATTCTACCACAGATAGGAAATGGGTCATGTCTCTCCAAAGACTTGGGCCATACAACCTGCCTGGGAGGAACAATGAAGCAGCAAAACCAAAAAAGAAGGAAACAAGTACATGCATTCTCCCTACTTTCCAGGTAGCTGTGCTTTGCCGTAAAGCAAATTCACTTGAATTTTGTTTCAGAATTCAGACTTGGATTAAATGAATCAATTAGTTCATCACTTATTTTGAAGATGAGTATTAATTTAACCATAACAGGAAATAAAAAGAGAAATGTTTGTTACCAAGGTTTTGACAATATTTCACATTTCTCCACAGGGAAGAGTTAAAAAAAAAGACACTAGGATGTGAGTAAACCCTACACTGGAGGGGTGGTGAGTACCCCAGTAAGCACAAAGCACCCACAAAAGAAGGGAAGGAAGCACAGGAGCCTTTGGCCTCCTTTGCTTTCATGGCAGCTGGCCCTGCAGAACGGTGCTGTGTGGTCCTGCTGAGCACCAAGTTCCAGCCAACCTTGCATGATCTCATTCTGGACCCACCCTGGTACAGGCCACTGATGTAGCACCACACAGTGACTCTATCCTGATAGGTGACCTAGGACATAGTCACCTGTGGAGCTAAGGGGATCAAATGCATCCTGACTTTGGTACTGGCTGGTATATTTAGTAGTCTCACATGGGAGCACACAAGGTGTGGAAGCCCTTACATGCATCTGTGCAACCTCTGCCTGCCCTCAGTCAGCAGCACGTCTGCCTCCAACCCCACCACTGGCAGCTGTAGTTGTAAAGATATTCCAGGGATACTATCTAATGTTAAATCTTATTTTCTTCACAAAAGAAAAGTCTCTAACTAGCTGAAATAGAAACAAAAAATCTGTAAAATTACATTCACTTAGATACTTGCTTTCTTCAACAGTTATCAAGAAGCCCAGTCCAAACTCTGATTTTGGTCTTCTACCTAAGACAACCTGATGATGAGGATACAGAACTGAGTTTGCAGTTCTTCACAGAAATAGATGAGCTAAATTCAAACCCCTTTGTTTCCAGGCAGATGTACTACCACAGACACTCATACACTCTTCTGTGTGAAGTGGTCACCTAGACTAAAGAAGGCATTGGGCAAAATTTACATGTGACATAAACTGACAGAGCCCTATGGACTTTCATAGGGCTCTGCCAATGTACCGTAACGGAGAATACACATACCAGACTCAGTCAGGAATGTTGCCACTTCACCCACAGCATTTGTATATTTTGTATAAAATTCCCACAAAGTACCAGTACTTTGGCTGGTGAAGACCCTATGTCAGTTTGGTTGAATTTATTCTATACAAATAAATAGTGGATATAAGTCACAACAGAGTTTATTCTTATAAGCCTACAGAAATAATGGAAACACTTTACAAAGCAACACCCAGTGTTTTAAAACCACATTTCACTGAACCAGTGCATGAGGACTACAGCATTTTCAGATCACTTCTTGTTTCGTAACACACGACAGTATTACACAAAGCAGGAACATCCAGTTTAAATACAGACCTACACTGGTGACAGGTGTTTAGCAAAACGGAGCTAATAGTTTCTATGCTCTCAAGACACTAAAGTATGTGTAAGTTCCCCTTGAAGTTTAGCAAACTCTGAAGTAAATAAAGGAGTTTAAGCTAAATATATATAATCAGTTACAAATATTAGAAAAAATAAACTCCCTAGCTCCAGTTTGAATACAAATTTCTTAGCAACTGTCATTTTTTCTAAACTTTACTTTTAATTCTTTCTCTCCCACACTAAATTAATGAAGTTTTTGTCTTCACTTTTGCTGTCATCCATTGTCGTTACACACTACGAAGCAAAAGGTCAGTGGAAAAGCTCTTCTGTAGCTTCTTAGCACGTCATTACAGACTGACTTACTATAGTTAGCACTAAGTCTCTGTTTAACTGAAGTCAGTCCCATTTCAGTGTCTAGGTTTAAAGGGATTATTGCAGCATTAACATATTCACTGCAGGTCTATTGTGAGCTGTGTTTTTGGCTCCAGTAAATCTGAGCATCACAGTTCACACCAGCTGTGATTCTGATCCTAGCAAACTAAAGTTTTTAGTGGAGTTACCATGAAGAAATGTTCAGAGATAGCAGGAGATTACAAAGAACATAGGACATACCAGCTGATTATAATGTATAGAGAGATGTTAATGTTTAAAATAATTTAGGGCAGTATCAAGAAGGGAGCTTGATTAAGGGTCAGATTCAGACTTCCTTACTCATTTGAGTATCCTCTCCATATAGCCTTGCTGATTTTAACCAAACTGCTACAGGAATAGGCCATTGTGTACTGTGAGCAAGGAAGTCTGCCCACAAAGGATCAAGACACTAGTCAGGCATAAAAAACATAAACCCACATGTGGGTTAATTTCTGTGTCCATGCTCTGGAACAGTACTCACTTCAATGCATCACAAGAAAGCCTCAGAAGGTAATTCTTTTAGTTTCTTCCCTAAACCAGAGAGATTTAGGGAATTTCTTGGGTTTCTCTTTGATTCATTGAAGGCATTCATTGTCTGCTCCATTGAAAGGCTGTGTGGAAGACAGATAGGTCTTTGATGACATATGTTTGCTCATACCTGAATTGTTCACACATGAATATGGACCAATGAATGCAAATGGGCATGCCACAGCCTGACAGGATGGCATGTAATAGGTGCTAAATAAGCTAGTAGTCAATAGTTCATTAAGTGCTACCAACTCCAAAGAGGTGTCCATGTGAGGCTGAAGGCTGCAAGTCAAGAAGTTGCCAGTGAGTAGAGTTGTTCATCTTCCCCTTCCCTGCATGAGGGAGACACACACTGGCAGTGGGATCTGTCACCTGTTCCCATTTCCCAGTTGCTGACCAGCCAGTTTAGTTGGCTGACTACACAAGAGTGGTAGGAGAGCAGAGTTACCAGAGCCGTGTAGTTAGTGGAGCAGAAAGTGAAGACCTGCAACAGCCTCAAAGGCATCAGTGAAGGCAAGCAGCAAGGCAGCCTGCTTCCCAAGAGTTTGGCACAAGAGGAGAAATGCTCTCCCATTGCCTGCCAAGGCAGGAGCACTTTGCCAGCAGACAGTACCACTCTCAAAGCTCAGGAGCATCTCAGCTAAATGGATATATGTTCTGTGGGTTGGCTGGTGTTGTGGGAAAATGAACATTTGACTCAGTGACTGGCAATTGCAAATTTCCCGTCAAACAGTACCTGATGGCACAAAACTACCACTGGAAATACTGATACCTCTAGAAGTAATATGAATCAAATTAGGCCTGAAATACTGAAAGATACTTTTCTTAAAAGTGTGTGTTGATGTATAACTCCACAGTCTTCACATTATCCATGCAGCAGTAGTAGGATCAGCGAGTTGCAATGGATGTGGCTCTGAGCTCAGTGCTGCTCACACAAAATGCCATTTGACTTCAGCAAAAGCTGCAGTGATTGGTTTGTGATGCCTGGTTCACATGAAGATTTTCCTTGTCACTATATGTTAATCCATCCAACCCTGAAACAAAGACTCTCTGTGTCCTTTTTTAAGCTTCAACATGGATAAATCTTTGTACAAGTTTATTCAACTTTTTAGTCAGGTGAAGCTTCCACTGTCACAGCAGAAGCTCTATCTGTTGAACATGAGCAAAACATGAGTTAAGAGTAAAGGGGCTGGTAAAAAAAAGGGGGCTGCTTTCAAAATGTTTAACATCTAAAGCAGTTCCAGGAATGGGAAATGAAAAAAATAGAATAAAACTATTTAATCAACAGTGCCTTTCCCCTGTGAAATAAAAACTTGTTAAGGAGCAGAACTCTTAGTGGCACCATTTCTTATTTCCCTGCACTGCCTCAGAAGACTTTAGTGTGCAGTACGAAGCAGAAGAAGCTGCATGGCTCCTATAAGGAAGACATAAAGCTTTTGTTTTCTTGATCTACTGAACACAACGTGAACCCAGTGCTCCATTGCCCTTTGGTCAGGCAATTCACAAAATATTCCTGTCCAGCCCTGGTAACACTGACACATGAATCTCTGCCTCATGGCTTCAATGCTGTCCAGGCTGGGTTCACCCGTCACCTGGAACCTGGGGCCCCTCTCTGAGCGACGAGTTAGAATCTTAAAGTTAGCAGGTGACAAATGGAGGTAAGCGGAGGAGTCGCTGTTTTTGCGGATACATCTTCCATTCTTCTTGCACAGGACCTTGCTACAAAGTTTGGCTGCTGAGGTCACATTAATGACATAATGTCCTAAGGGTCCATTAATATACCGTTTCACAGTTGAACAGCTTTCCTGGAGATAATAAAAGACCATGACATGTTTCTCAGCAGGTAGCAAATTTATTATATCTAAGAAGATGCTAGTACAAAACTGCTCTTGGCTAAAGTAACCTGTTGAGATAAATCTTGTTAGATTTATATACTGGAGCAATCTATTGAGTTTAAGTGATCTTATTTCCATGGGTAAGAGTACCAAAATATTGACTTTTACTATATTGTGTGTTTGGGTGTTTGGTAGAAAGATGCAGTGTTACACTAGGGAGGAGTCCTAGAAAAAAGAAAGCATTTATATGTTAATTTGAGACCAGCTAGTTCCTCAAGTAAAGATTTCTGGTTACTGGTGACAAGAAGCAGTGCATGGGACTAGTAGGTTTTAAAGCACGTACTGAGTCACTGCTTTGGTCCTGATGGCTCCAACTCCTTCAGTTTACAAGCAGCACATAGTTTTCAGAAACCATCACAAAGTTGCTGCAATTGCAGCTAGAAAGTTCCATATCAGAATTCCCTCTTCCACTGCTCAAGTCAGTGGTGCCTTGCCAGAGACTTGAGGAGGAGGAGGAGACAAGCCTGCATGAAAAGCAGAGTGGGCACCAAAGCCTAGCTCAGGTTTAGGGGTGGCGACATGTCTCCTGTGAAACCCCAGAGCAGCCTCCTGCCTCCTCCATCACTTCAAGAAGGATTATTTGTGAAATATTCACTTCAGGAAGGATTATTTGTGAAAGCCTAGGAGGAGGAAATAGCCCTTTTCTTCTGGTAACATAATTTTCCATGTATCTTTTCAACACTATTGACTAAAGAAAATACCCGGCTCCAGACTTCTTTCCTTCTCTGTGGATCTGTACAAACTGTCATAGCTACAAGGTAGAACACTGTAAAACAACCTGTGCTTATATTTGTACGTTATTGATTCAAAGCATGTCTTGCTTCTAACCTGAACTCATTACTCCATGATGCTACAAATGACCTGCCCAAAGCAACCTACTCTGCAGCAATGGGACTTCTCAGCCTAAAGAAACTATAGAGCTAATGAGACCTGAAAGTAGTACTGATGAAATCTACAAAGATAGGTGCTATGGAGGCTGTGGTGTCAGACAAGAGGTATTAAGGTGATTCCTAAGTACTACTAAACTGATACAACCTACCTTTGAGCTGGCATATTGCATACTGCCCCAGAGAACAACTCCAGCTGCTCCCAGAGCTGCACTTTCACCAATGGTATTAACCAGATCCATCTGAAAAAGGTCAAAACCAGAAGTCAGGAAACCAAAGATATAAAAACAAAAGTAATGAAACACCAGGATATGAGCATCACTGGTTGTTTTTTGTGTGTGTGTGGTTTTTTGTTGTTGTTTGTTTGTTTTTTCCCAGAAGAGACATCAGTGCTTCACAATAAAATCACTATTTTAGAAAGCTTCTTCTGTGTATCTCCAAAGGCTTGCACAGGTTGTAGTCACGAGTGTGCCTACTAAATAATGAAATATTATAGTTAATTCACAAGGGGTCCTCTAACCAAACTGGTGGAGTAAGAATTGAATGATCTATTTTATCTACCAGTCTTTGAATAATTACCATACCACAGGCGTCATTTTTGGCAAGTGATGATAAGTATGATCACACATCATTGGACCACCCTTATGATGTCTAATTGCAATTGCCAGGCTTTAGGCAGGGGTCTAACATGTGTTGCTTTAGCCATGCCAATCCAGTTACAGAGCTGCGGTTCCTACCAGCACAAATGACACTATTCTATAAGCAAGTTTCTCCCAGTACTACACAGTGCCAAATGGAAAAAAAAAAAGCAGCAAACATTTGCATGCAGCCTTAACCATGTCCAGTTTTAGCACTGCACCAGTAAGCACCTGAGTTGTAGCGATAGCGGTAACACAGCTCTACCAGAACACAGACTGTGCATAGAGCAGGAGTCACTGGTGCCTTGCCAACAACATAGCAACACACCTTGTGTCTTAAAATCGCTCCCTGAGACTGTGAATATTCTGTCTACAGAAATGAAATTAAATCTTGGAAAATATGGAGGAATGATCTTCTTCCACCCCCAAATTTCGAGGCATGATCATTTACATCTAAAACCATTTCTATATACAATAACTGATTAGAAAATAATTCCCAATCAGTGTAATGACATATACTACGATATTTCTCAATTTGATGAAGAAATAGCAAATTCCTTAAAAAAGTTAGTGCTGGTCTTTGATACAGTCTCTTCACCTCTTTTTAGGAGAAAGCAACCCAAAATACCGGCCAAATTATCACAGTACGGTGGCAGCACCTTAGAAATACAAAAATAGAGTGAAAGAAACATGTTATTATTGTTAATTACTATGAGTTAATTTATTTCACTGTGTAACTGGGCCTGTTGGTTTATCAATGCATACTTAAGGAGTCCCCATTCCTGAAACATTTATGGCCTGAAAGGTATAAAAGAAGGGACAAATGAATGCCTTGGGAAAGGAAGAATCTGCTGAAGACCTAGCTGAAGACAATTACAGAGAAATCAGAGTGAGAAGTGATTTTGACCCTTAACTAAAGGATGGACAAAACAGTGCAGGAAAACTTGCAGAAGTCTGAAAGAGCAGAGTGTGCCTACTGGCTCTTAGTGTAAAGTTCAGGGTGATACAAAGTATAATTGGTCTTGACTGAAGACTGTGCTGCTGCTGATCATCCAAGTAGTCTTTTAAAGAATGTCATTACTCTTAGAAGTATATAGTCTGGTGCTAGTTTTATAAAAAGACAGAGGTGTGGGCTGCAGGTGTTACTTTCATTGTGTGTGTGTGTGGACTATAATAAATAAATAAATAAGGTATGTGAATTAAAGATCAAAATATCAAATGTTAAAAGAATGTGAAATACAGCCTGACCTCTTGGTAATGAGGGTTACCAGGCTTTCCTCTGCAAAGTATGTAACAAAGATTACCCAGATACAAAGGCTGGACTGTGATCCTACATTAGCCACATGATGGTTGAATGATTTATCACCACCATAGTTCACGTCCCATTAACAAATTAATGAAACCTTTCAGACAGCCAAAATAAATAATAATTTAGCATTGCTGGATGATCTAAGACCTGAGCAAACCCTGAAATTATGATTTTGTAAGTAATGTGTTTTAGGGTGCTTGACCAGAAGTCAGTAAATCCATTTTTTATTCCTTCATATTCCACGTTTCTTTTGTTCCTTTTAGAAACCATTTAGATTCAGATCCACAAAGGGATTTCAGCACTTCATGTCTAATTCATATGGATATAAAATAATCAAAACCAAGATCATGACCCTTAAAGTTCACTTAGTCCTCTGGGGGTGTGTGAAGTTCAATGGCACTGACAATTTCACAACTGAAGCTCCCGAGGCACCTCCGCTACCACATTGCCACACACTTAGAATCATCACCTTGCCAGTGAGAATCTGACTACATTTTAGGATGAATTCAGCTTAATAATTAGATAACTTGCCCACAAGAAAATAAGTATGGTTTCTGACAGTCATTTCTAGGCATAATTACATCTTTTACTGGGTGACTGACATGACTGACTCATGTTCAGTACCTCAAAAGCCATCAGTACAGAAGGGCTCTTTCCTGAATAGCCTATGAACAGGAGGTTGCACCCTCTCTTATTTGTTTTTGTCTCTTTGTACACTTGTTCTTTTCAATCTGCTGGTTCCCTAACTCTTTCCTGGTGTCTAACACAGTGTGCTGGATTCATCCTGAGCAGGTAGGGAAGAGAACAGAGCTAAGAGGTTCTGCACCAGAGGTGGGTGCTCTGACCAGCAGATGGTCACACAAAGGCAACAACACCACCCTCCCATGACCCAGACAGAGTTAGAAAATGAAAGTTTCAACCCCTCATTTGAGTATTTTGAGAAAAGGAAGGATAAATGACACTCATAAGGGCCGAGACTGGCAAATCAAGAGCAAAGATAGGTAAGTGCTTCCATGAAGCCCTGAGTGAGACACACAAGCTCCACCAGTGGCTTCAGACACAGCAGTTCAGGTTTTGGGATTGAGTCTAATGCCGCTTTTCACACAGCACAGCTTGACATTAACGGGGGCTTGCTTGACATGGCACTTCTGTGTGACTGTATGAAGTACCTCATATGGAAGAAAAAATGCAAGTTAAAAAAATTCTAGATACAATTTTAGGTATAAGTTTAAATATGAGCATCTTGGTATTTGTCTAAGTGGGGTATCCTATTCTACTCCTTGTATTAGACCGTGATCCATTTATGCTAAAGAACTGTCCTGAAGAGGCACCTTTATGGGTCAGCTGCCACTTAGGCATTTGGTAATTCTCCAAGTGATAAAAAAAGTCAACAATGCCTCTTCCTTTCTGATGCTCATTCTTGTTCAAGCTTTTGGGGGCAGTGTGCAACAACCAAAGATGCTCAAGATTATGCCTGGTTATCTCTGACTGGATAGCTGATTTGACAGGGGGGAGGAGGCTCTAGTTTCTATCAACATTTCTCCATATTTTGATCAGTCAAGTCACTGCATTGGACACTAAAAAAAACTAAGAAGGGACCTAAGCTATTTCAGTTTTAGAACTTGAGAGGAATCATGAGAGTCAGCTCTAGCTACATGTTGAGGAAAGAAAAATAAGTACATCTGTAGTCTTTCCTTTAAATTTTGAATAGTCTGAGTTACAGACATGCTTTTTCTGTATGCAGTAATGGTAGTGCAAGCCTGGCGTGGCTGCAGAGAATGGTGCCTGTACGCATGCACACTTGGTCATCAAAGAAGACTATCTGTAGGTAAACAAGAGAATTATTATCCATTATTCATCATGTATTAGTTGTCATCTTGCTTTATTAATAACTTCAACCATCTAGTCAGGAAGAACAGATCCTACTCTGTATCTTCCCTCTCCCACACACTTAGTAGTGAATTGTCAAGGCAGATAGTTTCTGAATATCCTACAGATGGCAAACTGCTTATACATATTTCTAGCAAATACAGAAACCTTTCATAATGACTGGGATCTCAATTCAGAATTTATAAATTGTTTCCAAGAAATAAAGCAGGATGAATTTCTCAGATACCTTATGCTCAACTCACCTGATTTCCAGGTGCAATCAGGGTGAAAGGTACAACACACACAGCTACAGCATCCATTTGTGACCTGTGTCTTTCATCTCTCGGAAGGTCTGCTACACCCGTATCTCTCCCTCAGTGACTGACTTACAATCATTCTTTCTATTTTCTTCCACTGTGATATTTACTGTATTTTTCATACTGTGTACAAAAGGGCTTACACACAAGGCTTGAATGTGTCAGCAATCATTTCTGTTGCATGAGAATGTCACAGCTCTTGCACAGCTTGATGGAGAAGGACAGAGGTTCTCCTGGCCAAGCCCCTGTCAAAGCTCAGGTATCTTCTATCCCATTTTTCCTATGGTCATTTAGTCTGGATGTCACCGTACTACACTGTCTCCTTTCCTTGTCACATTCATGCACCTTGTTGCTGAAGCTTGGAGTTTTCGTTCTTTCTTTGTAGGTTTGGGAGCATCACTTAAGGGCATGTTATGGGTGAAGTGAGAAGCTAAAATCCGAACACACAAAACTATTTAAAATATCTTGGTGGCTTCAGGGTTATGAAGGAGAACAAGAACATCAAATTCCTGATCATTCCTATTTAGCATTTTCTTAAGTTCTTGGCACTCCACAAGCTGTTCACACAGATGATGTGTATAGTCTGGAGACACGTCAAGCCCTGTTCCCAAGGCTGTCTGCAGAGCTGTCCTTATTAGAAAAAAATGTAGTGGATCACAACCCAAAGATGTTTCTCTGGCTATGCAGGGATCTTCCCTGACTGCAGAGCTGTAAAGTGATCTTTACAGCATCCAGAAAAAAATGGCTACAAGAGTGAAAAACAGGCCAGGGAGTTAAAAAGTATCTTAAGAGGAACATCACTCTAAATTACCACTGTACTGTTCAGAAAACAGAATAAGGTAAAACAGCAACTTCATTCCACCACAGATTTTGAACTTGCACAGAACTGGTTAACAGCATGTTAGCCTTTTTAGCTTTCACTAACATTTTTGTATGGATCAAGGGACTAATTTATACTATAAAAAGGAATTATTACAGCCTGTATATGAAGAATGCTCCCTTATTTCACAGACTGAGATCTTCGGTGAAAGTGTTCTGGGCAAAATCATGCCTGCACTGAACTCAGTAGCTTCTTGCTTTCAGTGGGAGCCAACCATGCCTATTTGCCCACAACTTCTGAGTCAGCTAGGACCTGCAGTTTCCACAGTTTTCCCATCACGCAGAAAACAGTTCCAAGGAGTGCCTGGATGCTAAAATTGAGGCAGAATGAATTCAGGATTGTTTCTATATACTGTTTGCTTCTGGGGGGCAGCCTGAAACACTTCTCAGGCTGTTGGGGCTTTACTACACATTCCAAGCTCCAGGCTGAAGCCATATGTAGCCTGTGGTTTGCTGGACTGACCATTTTCTTTTCCTCTCTTCCTTCTCTCCATTTTGCTGTTCTGGTTTGAGACAAGAATTTGTCTCTGTCAGCGGCAGAAGCAAGCTTTCATGAATCTCTCCATAAATTAAAGGGACGGAGCACCCCCAGTTCCCTTAGCTGTAAAGGGGTTGTTTCCATGATCACCCAGCCCCAGATTTCCCCCCATCTTGCGGAATTGATAGTGATTGAAGTAAAACTTTCAGCACCTGGTACAACTGCTAGAGAAATTGATAAATATCTGTGCCTCTCTATTTTGTGCATAAACAAAGTCAGAGCCACAACTGTCATTACATATCCAGAAAGTCTAGGATTTGTACTCACATTTTTATCATCAATGTTGTGGCCATTGTATATTCATTGCACTTGATCATTGGTTGAAGGAACATTGCATGACCCAAAAACTCAGTTTCTTTATTAAAAGGACTCCACAGTGCTAGTGCTTAATGTTGAATCATGAAGATATTTGAATGTATTGTACCTCTGAAAAGCGAGATGGCCAATGCTCATCATGCAGGAGTTAGGAACTCCAGGCCAGACTAGTTTAGTTGACTGGTTTATTTCTATACCAATGAATTTGCATTCAAATAAAGAAACAAAAAAGCCCTGAGGCTCCTTTCTCATGAAAGTTTATCTTTTCATTACACTAATTAGTTTTAAACTTCAAGAAAATTTGTTGAGTTCATTTCACAATCTGTCCTGAAGAATTAAATTATCAGAATGAATTACTTCCTTAAGGAAATGATTTCTTTATACTTTCTTTCTAAATTATCCTCATTAAAAATATACAATGTTATCCTACAGAAGTAGATCAAAGCACTGCGGTATTAACTCTTGAAAGGTGTAGAGTTTTGTACTGTGACTACAGCAATTCCTTTCAGAGGGGCTGCTTAGATAGGAAAAACAAATGTATAAGTGCTTTTATACAAGGAAAACCTCTAGAAAGTATTTTTTCTAGGAAGCTATTTCTAATCTCTAAATTGCTAAAGAAGTCTGTCTGCTTACCTCTGTTAAAACATGAAAAGTATAGGCATAAAATGGTCTGGAGTAAACAAACACAGGCAAAACGTAGTCTTTTCTGGCAATTGAGGCAATACGTATTGCCTCCTTAACCCGATAGTGAACAAATTTTAGTGCATTTGGACTGGACTTCAGTATGTAATCCAGGTATACAGAAGGGTAGAGAGCAGTGCTTTCCTTCCACAGCCAAAGCAGGAGGTCATTGCGGGAAGACTCAATGGGTGGGCATTTCCCCGTGTATGTTTGGGGGTGTTCTTTGTAATCGTAATTGTAGCAGTCTGGGTAAAGATAGTAACCCCACAAACCGTTTGGTCTCATATGCTCAGCCAGAAGGATAGTGTTGTTCATAAAACTCTTGCCAGCATTTTCAAATTCTTCTTTAGCCACTTTCCTTATTTTGTCCTCTGACCACTGAGGATGCCGTCTCCTAACTATCTCAAGAGATTTATTTCTATAAATGCTTTTATTGCCCCAGTTCCTGTCCCACTGAGGCCTCCAGTTTTCCCAGTCAATGACTGCAAGGCCCTGAAATTTCTTCATGGGTATGCAATAATCAATGTCAGACTTTGCTTTATTAAGGTGTTTGATAAGACTTTCGTTCTGGGGCACTCCTCCATTGACAGGATCTCCGTTATCTGAGTAGTAGGGATAGTATCCCAAATGAGTGTGATAGAAGATTGTCACATTGGATCCACTCAACGTCTCATTGGTGTTGGACACAATGTCAAAAACACTGAGATCCAGGTCCACTTTGTACCGCAGCCTGCACTGCTCGGTCGGCGCATTCCATACAACCATGAAAGGCTTGTGCAGAACCAGAGGGGCCCGTGCTGGCTTTGGCAGCTGAGCATCAACCATAGTAAGCAGCACCATCACTGCTAACTGTTTGACCCAAACATCCATGGTATGGGTTTTTTTTATTTTTCTGGGAAATTGTTAAGAAATGTCCTTGAAAACAAAAAATGAGAGAAGACATGTTAGAAGGGCAGTAGCTACCCTGGAGGCAGATAGGATGACAAATGGATGTCCTTTTGTTTTATTTGCTTTTGTTAACATTATACCCAGCACAAAGAAAAGTGCAAAACTGTGATCTCATAAGAATTAAGGCTAATTTCAAATGCTTCAAAAGACTTGTTAATAGACTTTGCTGTCCAAAAATATGTTCTGATGATCAGTTCTTTTTTGCTTTCCTTCTCACCCTGACACATCCCACAGCTGATTCAGACCTTTCTCTAACACTCCCGATATCTACAAAAAATGTGTTAATAAAAGAATAACTTCAAAAAGAAGATACTAGCTACCTCACACAGATTAATCAAGAAAACTCAGAATCACTGCAATTTTCAGCTTATCTGAAAAAGAGTGTATTGTTATCTACCTCTGAATTTAATTCTAATTTTCTAAATGAATAAATGCATGAGAGATAATCAATCTGCAGGCTAGAAGGGTGATAGTATTAATGACTTAATGGTTTAAGCTACTTACACTGAAAACAAATTAAATATCAATGTGTTAAAGAAAATAGATTAACTTAAGCAGATCTGAACTAGCAAGAAAAGCATGGTGTATCTTTGAAAAAGGGACCTACTCTATAGAAGCGAGGGCTTATTAGTATTAATTTTTCTTTTCAGGGTCTGCTGTGTTCCCTGACAGTCACACTGGCTTGGGGTCTACTAGTACCCTGGGAGCTGCCAGAGCTGGAGGGCTGCTGGCATGCCAGGCACCCACACTCCAACTTTGCACCCTGTGGGGCAGCTGTTCACCTGCTGCCTGCAGTCAGCTGCTCCAGAATCTGCCCCTGCTCCTCTCTCTTTCCCAAGAAGCACAGCTCAACTCTGTCCTGGGTTTCTTGTTCAGGTCTCTTTGCTGGAGTACCTCTTATTGGTGCTGATGAACAAACACTACATGGTGGGGACCAGCTGAGATATCAGCTTGAATCTAGAAATCATAAAAATTGTTTGCTGTTATGAACATTACTGCATCTATAGTATGACATGGTTTATCGTCTCAGTTGATACCTTGTATCATTCACCTGTCAAGTTTCTCCATTTTAGTCATGTTAAATCACTTCAATCACTGCCTGCATTGGGGGTCCAGTTCTCATGCACAAGCCACTTGAATTTGAAATGTCCTGAAACTGGATATTTCCCTATTTTTACATCAATTTTTAATTATTTCTTTCCTTGCCTATTAAGTCAGACCAAAGTTATCCTATTGTAGTTAGCCTCACTCCACTTGTCCCTGGTATATTCTCACTCAATTAATGTCAGTTAATCACTTAACTCCTTTCATAGACAAGAAGAGCTCTTCACAACTACCCATCCATTAGTTCACAAACCATCCTGTGTTCTTCTGTCTTCAGTCCCAGAAAAGCAGTGCCCCCTGACCAGTGGTCTGGTACAAGAGCACCTTCCCAAGAGGTGAAGGTAGGCAATTTGCATTAAGTGATGGCTGTGGCCAGTAAGCAAAGAGCAGGACTGCAAGAACACACAATGCAGGACTCCCCGGGAGCAAGTCCGCATTAGCAAGCTAGAAATTTATGCCTCTGTTGTTTCCTTACCTACTCCATGGCTACTCGTTAAATATAGATTTAGCACCCAACTTTTAAAACTTTGCACACAGTCCTTTAGTTCCTATTAAGAGTAACCTTCTTGAGTGAAATGGGCCATTGCTACAGCCATCAGGCTGGTACTATGTACCAGTGTGCCTGTTGGAAAAGGATGCCAGGTTATTTTCACTCCAGTGATCTGCTGGAATGAGGTCTTATGCTTGAAACTGGTATCTTTTTCTATGTCTTCCTGCAGAGTCTTGTGTAATCATCTAAGTAATGTCATAGGCTGGAGTTTTAAAAAAAAAAAAAAAAAAAAGCCACAAAAAAGTGTCTTTCCCTTCCTGTTTTACAGAAGCTCACGAATGCATCACAGTACTCTGCATTCTTTCTTTGATGCAGTAAACTGACAGTACATTTCTAAATGCTTTCTCATTATTTGGACTGGATTGCTTTGCAGTACATGAGAACAAGCCCATAATATAAACAAAGACTTTCTCAAAAAATAACATCTCAGATGAAATGGGAAGAGCACCAGGAGAGAAAGAAAAGACCTTTAGTGAATTTCTGTGTAAGAAAAGATATGGGAAAAGATTCCAGACTGCCTATTCCCACAATCCAAATGCTGATATCTTTCAGCTTTGTGTTATTTTGTACATATAATTAGATCATTTTGTCAGGTATTAATGCCAATACAGTACAGTTCTTGTCTGGATCTGGCAGCCCTAAGCATTACAGCATTGTAGATATTAAGTCATAACAAAGATAGACCAAGAAATAATAGCACAGGATATTTTTAAGTTATATATTTAGTTTCTGGCCACTTCTTTTCACTGTCCCTGACAAGGCTTTAAATCATAGAATCACAGAGTGGTGGAGGTTGGCATGGACCTCTAGAGGTCATAGTGCCCAAACCCCTGCTGGAAAGGAGGCTTATCACAAGT
>JAAGNO010022605.1:71977-90446 GCA_033439905.1 Ceryle rudis
AATCATGCTTGACTAATCTGATAGCCTTTTATGATGGCACAAGTAGTTGGATAGATGAGGGGAGGGCAGTGGATGTGATATTTCTTGACTTCAGCAAGGCTTTCGATACTGTCTCCCATGGTATCCTCACAGCCAAGCTTAAGAAGTTCGGATTGGGTGATCGTGCAGTGAGGTGGATTGGGAACTGGCTGAAGGACAGGGCCCACAGAGTTGTGGTCATTGGAGCAGAGTCTATCTGGAGGCCTGTGACTAGTGGTGTCCCCCCAGGGTCAGTGCTGGGTCCAATACTGTTCAATATATTCATCAATGACCTGGACGAAGGGACAGAGTGTACTCTCAGCAGGTTTGCCGATGATACAAAACTGGGAGGAGTGGCTGACACTCCAGAAGGCTGTGCTGCCATCCAGCATGACCTGGACAGGCTGGAGAGCTGGGCAGGGAGAGATTTAATGCAATTTAACAAGAGCAAGTGTAAAGTGCTGCATCTGGGGAAGAACAACCCTATGTATCAGTACAGGTTGGGGGCTGACCTATTGGAAAGCAGCTCTGCGGAAAAAGACCCAGGGGTCCTGGTGGACAAGAGGATGACCATGAGTCAACAATGTGCCCTCGCAGCCAAGAAGGCCAATGGCATCCTGGGATGCATTAAGAAGAATGTGGCCAGCAGGTCGAGGGAGGTTCTCCTCTCCCTCTACTCTGCACTGGTGAGGCCTCACCTGGAATACTGTGTCCAGTTCTGGGCATCCCGGTTCAAGAAGGACAGAGAGCTACTGGAGAGAGTCCAGTGCAGGGCCAGCATGATTATTAGGGGAGTGGAGCATCTCCCTTATGAGGAGAGGATGAGAGAGCTGGGTCTCTTTAGCCTGGAGGAGACTGAGGGGGAACCTCATTAATGTCTATAAATATGTCAAGGGTGAGTGTAAGGAGGATGGAGCCAGGCTCTTCTCAATCTCATCCAATGTTAGGACAAGAGGCAATGGGAGTAAGTTGGAACACAGGAGGTTTAGGGTAAACATAAGGAAAAACTTTTTCACGGTGAGGGTGACAGACACTGGAACAGGCTGCCCAGGGGGGTTGTGGAGTCTCCTTCTCTGGAGATGTTCAAAACCTGGCTGGACACGTTCCTGTGTGACTTGACCTAGGTGATCCTGCTCTGGCAGGGGGGTTGGACTAGATAATTTTTCTAGGTCCTTTCCAACCCCTAACATTCTATGATTTTATGTTGAATAATTCTCAAGAGTCTTTTGACTGGATTGACCAAATCTTCATTGAAGTTGTGAAGAAGCCTGGACGCCTTGCTCAACTGTGACATGCAAATGTCTGTATCTGAAAGTTGAATCCCACAGAAAAAGGCAGGAATCTATGTAATCTTGTTCAAGCTGTTTAGAAGTTAGGAGTCTAGTCAAAGAGAGTCATTCATGGTCCTCTAGTAAATACTGGACACCTCCCAAAACTACTATAAATTCATTATTTAAAGCTATATGGAACTAGTCACCCAGCTATCTCAGTTAACCTAGAAAAGGAGGTAAATGCCTAGATAACATGCCTACCTTTTTGATGGATAAAGCATCTCATTGCAAATCATCTCACTTTTCCTGGTACTTTCTATGACATGCAGGAGCCATTCCCATATACACAGTTCCTTAAAGGGAAGACAATTCCAAAAAATTGTCCTGTGAAAAGGGTCCAATCCAGTTGCATTGATCTGCAATGAATTATGATGTTACTTGCACATGGGAATTTAATTACAGATGCTTACTTGTTCTTTAGAAAGCTATCTGAAGCCAAAAGAAACAAGTTTTCAAAGAAACAGGTAAGCCTATAAGTCTGAAAGAAAGGAAAAGAAATTATCTGGTGGTTTTGGTTTTGGTTTTTTTTTTTTCACAAATGCATTGAAGAACCTCTAAACAAGAACAAAACATCTTTTATTACAGTTTACACTGCTGTGTCTTTGGACTACGGCCTTTTCATTCTCATACATAGGCAGTAATTGGACTGCTTTAATCCCTGGTTTTTAACGAACACAGACACTAATTCTTCCTTCAAGCTCATTATAAACCTTGATTCAAATTCTCTCATTTTTCTGATTCAGTGACATATTATCATGGTTAATTTAACTTCCCAAAGATGCACATAGCTTTCTGAGGCACTACGGGGTGTGCAGAGCAGAAACCGTTCTGTGTTTCTGCTCTATATTCTAAAAACAAAAATTAATTCTTCATAAGAAAAAGATTCGGGCCTGACCACAAACCTATTGAAGTTGATGGGATATTTTCTATTGTGTTCAGGCAACTATGGATAATGTTGTCACTACACAAAATAAGATGTAATTTTCTATTTGCATCAGTTTCTGCCATGCAGTTTAGGATGAAGCGGGTTATGGCCAGATGTCAATATATCCTTTAATAAGCATGGTGAAATTTGCCATTTCCTGGAAAGAAAAGGCGAGTTCATTTCTTCGTGTTCCTTTCATCATTTTAGTAAAAAGAAACAATAAAACGTTTTCTTTTCCCAAGCAAATGCTGTTAGCTTAGTCCAACCTTAATTTCAACTGTGTTTATTGGTAAGAATTCCACTTTATTTCCATTTCCAAACAGTTGATGACAGATGAACTAGACATCTTAATTGCACACTTTGATTCCAAAATAAACAGCTTAAAATTAGCAAAATTATAGACTCTCACCCCAAAGAAACCTATCTGCAGACCATGTGTTCCAGTACAGCCCAGTGGTGTACTCCAGATGGACAGTTCTTCTCTGCTGTTTTTTATTGATTATCCCAGCATTCTTTACACTGTAAAACACGATGCTACAGCTGGTACTTTTGATTATGATTCATCTGTTGGTCACATAACCAGCCAACACAACTTCATAATAGCCAGCAAATGCATCCTCTCATGCTGACTTTTCAAGGATATATAATCCATATGTTTAGCTATAATACCACTCTGTGTTTTCATCTTCCGTTGAGATTAATTTTTCTTGATGCCCGAAGTTTATAATCTCTCCTGGATGAACGGCTCATTTGTATAGACATATTCACTATTCAGATTTGTCTTGCAGGAGTGGAACATTTTAAGCGTTTTCACTACCTATGCAGTTTAATGTCAATGGGCAACAAGATAAGAAGAAGTGTTCTTCAATCAAATAAGCAGTTCATAAAACTTAATAATCTTTCACTGCATACTTTAGTTAACAGTTGATGTTCTGGAGACTTCAATTCATTACCATCCTTTACCTGTCAGATGAGGATATCTATGTCATTTTTGTACTCATTTTGAAGAAATCAGTGTAATGTCTCCAGAGCTGTAATGGAAAAGTATGAAATAAGGGGAGAGAGATTTTAAGCAGAAGTTGCAGTGAAGCAGGGACAGTATGTAGATTTAGACTTCATTTCAAGTAGGATTAAAAAAGATGGTTTAGTTGTCATTTTTGTCCTTCTGAACTTATTATAAAGTTTATCGTCAAAACTAAATCATGTAACAATCGTAACACCTGGAAGCCTGTATCCTGTGACTAAATTGGGCTTATCTCACTTCTTCAGACAGGGAAAGGAAAACTACACTCTTGATTTCAAGACTACTGAAATGTATGCAATGTTGATGTGCAGTATGCAATGCTGATGTGCAGTAGGAAACTAAGCACTCAGAGGCATGTGGTTTTCCTTGTGAAGTATGAGTTAGGCTGCACCTTTTTCATTGAACTCCACAACTATTTCAAAATTCAGAAACATACTTTGATAAAAATATTATTCAGGACTTTCCACAATAACAGTCACTTCAGATTTCCTCATTAAGCAGTATTTCACTAACATAATTTAAAATCCAGAACAAGAAAGAGGTAGTGTTAAATCACAGAGGACAGGTGATTTTTCCAACAGAAAGCAGTAATGTTTTGTGGCCTAAACTAGATTTACAACACTTTGCCAAGCTTAGTATCAATATCTCATATGCATTATTGACTTCTGTCTTGCAACTGCTGAACGTAGTGCTATACTTTCTTTCATAGTAGACACACATTCGTGTTAGTTAGTATTTGCCATATCTGTAGGGAAATGTTTTGCTTGGAAAAGAAATTAAATATGATGACACTTGGAAAGGAACATATTGTAACTGGATTATTTGCATTCCATTGAGGAACGTGCAAAATTGGCAGCTAAAAGCAGTATCTTTGTTTGAACACAGGCTGACCATATTTAGAGTAGAAATTTTGCATTTCCTGTTTAACTTTATTGTTTGTTATGTGCAGCTTATGTCATGCCTTAAATTGAGAGAAAATACTCAAGGAAACATGAGAATGAAAGGAAAAGTACGTGTATTGAAAAGACGTTCTTCCCATAGAACCCATAATATTTCTCTTCTATTAAAAACAACCTTATTGTCACTTCATGTTTCCTGGTCTATCTTAGTTCTACCTGTAACATCTTTGTCACGTAGTTGTTAGAGGCCAGACTCTTACATCTTTACACACATAACTTATGCCAAGTCTTCAAGCACATTTGTACTAAAAAGACCGAGGGCTACTTGGTTCTATAAATGGTGATGGTGTTTCACTCCACCCTTGGCCGTAGGATTGGTTTCACAGAAGTACAAATCACTCCTTAGACTACTTTCATCCTGGTATAAACCTCAGTAAAACCAGGAGGCTTGTAACTTTTCATTTCCAGTTGTAATTTGTGATGCATGGAATGACAGAGGTTTTAGTTGAGTTTAAAAGCAAGGGACAGTGGCACAAGTTCATGAAGGTCAGAAAGGTTGGGCTTTCCCAGCTCCCTGGTACTGGCACCAGACCCTTGGCATAGCCTGCAGACAGCTGCATTCATTCTGCTGAGCTTTGCCACCAAAAGTCCCATTTTGTCCATGTAGTTAAGACTTGAGCCTTGGTCACTTCCAGATCTCCTCTCTGTGTTGTCACTAAAACCCCATTGGTAAGATGTTTGACCTTTCCTTTTCCATGTGTGCAGGTTAGGCACTCTACAGACCTCTTGGGTTGTCCAATGCTCCCAGTGCTGCAACAACTCTGTAAATTGTCCCAGATGCCTTCTTCACACACCATTTTTGGAGCCTGCATCCTCTTTTATTCTTTGGATCTGGCCGTTCAAAGCTGGGTACAGCCTGCTCAATCACAAATGGGTGTGCTGGGGTCAGCTTGTCCTTGCTTCATGATCACACATAAGCACTGGAGACTGCCAGGACCGGGGATTTCCTTCCCTCCTGGCTTTCCTCCCTCACTGCCCCACCACCTTTTACATAGGGACCTCAAACTCTTTTTCAAATGTTAATTCTTAACTTCCTGCTGGAGAGAAAAACATTCCCTGTTGGGATACTGAAACTTTTCAGCGATGTACTAGCAAATCAGTGACAGAGGGAAAATTAAGATACAGGTCACGGTTCTCAGTCCTGAGTTAAAAGTGCTTTACTTAAAAGACTGTCCTGTCATTTTAAATCACTGCAGATTATTGCTGAAACTCTGAATACCAGGGAAAGATAAAGTATATGGTTTCAATCCGTCTATGCAATAGAGGGAGATTAAATACATATGTGCCACAAACAATTTTTCAATTGCTGAAGGATTGAGTAAAAGAATGTATAAAATCTAGAGTATTATACCATTTTACATATCTTATACATGAATTTAGAGTGCACATAATATATGAAGCACAGACCTATTTTTTTTTATGAAAAAATCTTGACACATTTTTATTTTCAATTCTATTCCACCCATTTGTATTGCATTATAAACTGGAAACCAACATATTTTAGAAAGAAAAATCTTCTCAATATTTTAAGTTGTAAAGTTTATGTTAAAAGTACAGCCTTTTATTTGCAATTTTAATTCTTATTTCTTTTTCATATGCAAAGAATAAAGGGTAAAAATTAAATAGGTTTGGGGTTTTTTTTTCCCTTCTCAACAAGCCATATTGATTGTCAGAGCTGTTAAACCCTTAATTGCATGAATAATTAAGACTAACGTCCTCAGCAGTGCTCAGTACACTGTTCTTCTGGCTCTGGCCTTTAATGGGTGAAAATAAAAGTGCCTACCAACAGTATTCTGAAAAGAAGTTTTTACTGTTTTATAGATTTTCCTTTTAATTTACTACTAAATACTTTTAACTGAAGATCATGAACATTAATTGGCACTAACAGAACACATCCTACCTTCTGGCATGCAATTTTAATAGCTTATAAGAATGTATGAATGGGTAACACTGTAAAATAAATAATACATGAGTTTACATTGTTGCAAAGCAGTTAAAATAGTTTAGCTTCTTTCACACCATCTGCTTAATTCACACATTCATTTTCTGAAAGGTTTATTGTTATTAGAGGCAGTTATAAAAGAGAAAATTAAGTTGAATTGATAATACAGAGAATTCTTACAATCAGGCCTTGGCTTATTCCTGAGAAAATGCTGTAAGCTAAATTAACTTTAGCACTCATGAAGATAAATTCTGCTTTCAGATTGTGTAATTCAAGAAAATTCAATTGAAATTAATTGAGGGGTGTAAATCTGGAAATATTCAAGTTGAATTAATGGAGTTATTAAGCATTTATAATCTTGTGAGAAGAAAAATGTGTCCTTTAGTCAGCTAAAATAACCTAATATGTTGGCAAATGCTTAAAACAGTTGTGTATTTCCACTGTAAATCTTTGCTTGGAGTAAATAATTCCTATTCTTTGGTTAACAGAAAAGGAAATATTACACTTTCCTGAACAAAAACAGGACATCTTGGAAAATATGTGTAAAGCATTTGAGGTGAAATTAACTTCAGACTTTATATGCATGCCAATACACAGCTTGTCTGGCATCTATATTGTCTCAGATAAATGAATTACAAATATCTCTAGCTCTACAAATACCCGGCACAATATGTTAACAGAAACCATGAATAAACAGAACTCATTGTCAAACAACTAACTTTACCCTCTTTTGGACTTCTTTTGAGTTTATATTAAAATACACAGTTAGTAGGTGATAGGCTGCCTTACTGTGAGCCACCTTGAAACAACCACCCCAAATGTTTTGCTTCTAATGAAAGAAGTATTTTTTTATTTTTCATATGGGATTAAATACACAACCAACATATGACTAGCTGCTTTCTAGGTGCATGGTGTTGCATGCATAGTCCAGTGCATTTAAGTATTAAATTGATTAATACATTTCTGAAATACCTTTAAAGGCAAAACATTACTCTTGTTTTTTGAATGTGA
Source organism: Ceryle rudis (assembly GCA_033439905.1). NCBI lineage: Eukaryota > Metazoa > Chordata > Aves > Coraciiformes > Cerylidae > Ceryle > Ceryle rudis. The sequence goes on from JAAGNO010022605.1 coordinate 79,188, forward strand.
ATTTTATTCACAGATAACATTTCAAGATCAGTTTTCTAATTTAGAATTGCTGTTATACACTGAAGTGTAAAGCACCAAATAGCTGTTTGACAGAAAAAAAAAAAAAAAAGGGGAAATAAAATGTAGTCTGCAACTGACATGCTATAGAAAATAACATAGAAAGCCTTCCTGACTGGTAGACTATAAGCAGAAGTGAAAACTATGCCTTTACTGATTTTTAATTGAGTAAATAACGTGGCACTTACCTCTATAAAATCAGTGAACAGCAGAAAACTTTGGTGGAACAATTTACAACAGCGGATGTGTTTGTCCCAGGAATGTGCTCTTCCTAATGAGTGGGCTTTTAACTAATGAGAAACTGAGGGCATCTGAAGATAAGGACAGAATTTTACCTAAGCACTCATCAAGTCATTGCAAAATAAGTAAATAAATTAATTTAAAAGTTAGCTGTATTATTTGTAAGCAGCCTGGCTCTTGCTACAATAATTTTGTATCACCTACTTTTATAGCCTGATAAGGGAATGACTGCACCAGTGTTTAAGAAGAATTAAGTTGTGTTTTGAGAGTTACATGCTCTGGACTCAGCAGCTACAGGCATTAACAGCAGAGACAGCTCAGTCACTGTGGCACAGGGAGAAGCAGGGATGCTTGCAAAACACAACAAACAAAATAGTTCAGGAAGAACTATTTTAAAGAATTGTCTGGATGACAGGAGAGTGGTGACATACAGAGTTAAATGCAATTGGTGGCCAGTCACAAGTGGTGTTCCCCAGGGCTCAGTACTGGTGCCTGTACCGTTTAAACTCTGGATGAGAGGATCAAGGGCACCCTCAGTAAGTTTGCAGATGTTATCAAGTTGGGTGGGAGTATTGATCTGCTTGAGGGTAGAGAGGCTCTACAGAGGGATCTGGACAGGTTAGATCGATGGGCCAAGGCCAGTTGTATGAGGTTGAACAAAGCCAAGAATCACAACAACCCCAGGCAACATTACAGGCTTGGGGAAGAGTGGCTGGAAAGCTGCCAGGCAGAAAAGGACCTGGAGGTGCTGATTGATAGCCATCTAAATATGAGGCAGCAGTGTGCCCAGGTGGCCAAGAAGACCAACAGCATCCTGGCCTGTATCAGAAATAGTGTGGCCAGCAGGACTAGGGTTGTGATGGTCCCCCTGTACTCAGCACTGTTGAGGCAACACCTCAAATAATGTGTTCAGTTTGGAGCCACTCACTACAAGAAAGACTTTGAGATGCTGGAGCGTATCCAAAGAAGGGCAATGAAGCTGGTGAAGGGTCCAGAGAGCATGTCCTGTGAGGAGAAGCTGCGGGAATTGGGGGTGTTCAGTCTTGAGAAAAGGTATCTGAGGTGAGTCCTTACCACTCTCTACAACTACCTGAAAGGAGGTTGTAGTGAGGTGGGTTGGTCTCTTCTCCCAAGTAAAAAGTGGCAGGATGAGAGGAAATGGACTCAGGTTGTGCCAGGGGAGGTTTAGATTGGGCATTAGGAAAAATTTCTTCGGTGAAAGGGTTGTGAAGAATTGTAACAGGCTGCCCAGGAAAGTGGTGGAGTCACCATCCTTAGAGGTATTTAAAAGATGTGCTTAGGGACGTGGTTTAGTGGTGGGTTTAGCATTGTTAAGTTAATGGTTGGACTTGATCTTATGGGTCTTTTCCATACTACACAATTCTATGAATCTATGGTAAAGGCATAGATCTCCCTAAAACTTAACCCATAGTGCTGTCTTTGCTATTCCCTGAATGTGACACCTATAAGAGGACCCCAGGGACTGACAGTTCCTGATTCTGATGGTTGTGCTCTATGGGATGGCATGAGTGACCAAAGCAGGGCAGGAGGGACCAGCATTATCACAGCACTTGTGTGTGCACCTCAAAGGCACTTTTAAAATGCCACAGCAATACCAAAGCTTAAACAGCTACATCTGAACAACCAGTCGAAACCCCATGAGATGTACAGGGATGGATAAGAGCCCCTACATACAGGGAAAGTCAAGGGCCTTTGTGCATTGTAACAGTGCAGACAAGGAGGTCAGGAATGCCCACATCCCCATGTGGGAACTACAAAGTGTAAAAGAAGGAAACCCTGGGTTTCCTCATCTTGTCAAGCAAGACTGTTGCCATTTAAGTATTAAATTTGAAATAAATGCAGGAAACAAGTACAGAGAATTATTGGAACAACTACAGACGTTTTTATTGTTGTTGTTGCCACATTTGTCTCCAAATCTGCACTGCTATTTCAACTAAATAGGAAACAAGTAGCTCCCTGAGCCCTGGAAATAATAAAGGCAAGTTTCCTATGGGCCTGTGTCTCATCCTTGACTGAGCTCCAAACTAAGATTTCCCAAGGCTGAGGCATGTACAGAAGATCTCTCCTGTGCTGGTTCTCCACCTTGCAGTACGACTCCTTTTTTTTTTTTTTCCTTGCCTTTTACTCAGCAGGTTGTTTCCTTCAGTGGGTAGGGTGAGATGGTCTCTGAGACCTGAGCCCCTCCTGAGTGTCCGGCAGATATTTGCTGTCAGAGAAGGACATGCAATTACACAGACAGACAGACCTGTGTCCATATCTACAAGCTCTGAGAGGGCTTTAGGATCCCTTCTACAATGGGAAAGGCTGAAATATCTTCATGTTATGGACTGTTCCCCAACACATTCAGCAGATATGCTACAGGGTGCATTTAACAGCTAACCCCAGCCATGGGTCAGAAGGTGCACCCCTGCCATGCTGCTGAGGTGCCCCTCACTATCTGTCTGCAGTCTGGCATCCCCATGCTGCAGCCCTGTGTTCAACATTCCCACCCTGGAGCACAGCAAGCAGGCTCACCCAGCCGGCACGGCTTTTCCTGAGCACCTGCCAGGAATCAGCAACAGCTTACTCAAAACAAAGAACATTTATTCTCCTAAAATAGAACATAGGACAAAGGGTAAAATTAAACAGACAGCTTTTTGTATTTGACCTTATATCGATCTTCCTTTTTTAAGTCATTGTGAATGTCTCTTCAGCCCAATTATCTCAGTCTGTAGTATCAGCAGTGGAGACCAACCTGACACGTGTGAATTGCCTCGTTCTCAATGTGTTTCTAGCTGCATCTTTCCTTTGGACAGTGGTTGCTAACTCAGGTGCTGCCCACCTACCCCTTATCCCACCTTTAAGGGTTAGCATCCTGTCGGAGCCTTGTATCTGTACAGCTCAGCACAGCCTCCCCCGTCATGCAGCAATATCCTCCCCCATTACTTTCGTTCTTGTTCTGGGTCTCATTTCACTCCACTAAAACATTTTCCTTTCTCTTATCCTGCATTCAGGTGGAACAATATGAAGCAAACTGAGGGATTAATGAGGAATTGATTTCCATTATTCTCTTTCTTCTATCTGCTAAAATATATCACACAAAGTATAACTTTCCAATTAAATGTTATTAAAAATATCAGTATGTAAGAGTAAAATATACACATGTTGTGTATTTGGTTTACATTTTACCTACATATGTATATATGTAGATAAAATACTTGGTATAGTAAAAAAATAGACTTGAATACACTTAAAACAGAGGGGTAGGGTGGAAAAAACAACTCAGATAAACCAGTAGAAAGTATTGCATTTCTTCGACAAAAGTGGGAAAGAACAACAGATTTGAAGTGGCTTGCACCTACTAAGATACCACCCGCTCCAGGGTTATATTCAGAACCATAGAGAAAAGTGAATCCTGCAGGATAAACAGAAGACAAAGACAACTCAAGAACTTGATTCTTCAAGGCATCACGAGTCATTCAGGCAGCATTCAGCTGCTGGAGCAAGAGAAATCCCTCCAGCCACTCGAGGAAAAAAGCAGCAAGAGCAAAAAGTGTATGCTCAGGGTGTTGAAACAGTCCCAAACAACCTAGAATAGAAGAAACAGCTTTGAGAACAAGTAGTTTCATTTTTACAGTACTGCTTGATGGCAATACTAATACTTAATAAAAGTCAGTGGGATACTCCAACCCACTACAGGTTTGGGGTTTTCACCTTTCTACCTATCTGCACTAGTGTGAGCACTAAGAACTCAGACTGTTTCATAACAGTTGTTATTTTTCTGATATTCCAGTTACATTTGATATTTGAGAAACAGAGATCATGAGGGAGGTGCAACGATGGCCATGAGTCAGCAGCAATCAATTCCTGCCATCTGACAAAGGGATGCCTGTGCATGTATATATATAACTCTGATGGAGAGGAAAAGAATGATGCCAGGATTTGCAGACTAACTCCTGCCAACCTCCCTCTGTGCCCTACAAAGCATCTGCTAAACTTGAAAGCCTGGAACAGCCTTGTTGTGTCTCCTTGAACTCAGGTGGTGGGCATCTACAGTGGAAGCCTTCCCAAGTTCTGCTCCTTCCTCTCAGCAGCCAGACCTCAACCCCAGCCATGCAGAAAAGGTTCTGTGGGACAGAAGGAATGATGAGCTGCAGCAGAAGAGAGGGAACTGTTGGTAGAGACTCTTGGGGGGATAATTCAGAGAGAGACTTATGCTTTGGTTTTATTTTAATTACAAATTATACCAAGATTTTTAATGGAAGGAATGTGAGGAAGAAAGCTGCACTCTGTGTAGAGTGGTATTTGTTTAGAGTTGGAGAGGAAACTCAGTTGTTCCCAGCCTCTTATTACCCGCCTAAAAATAAATATATTTTTATTTCAAAGTTTAATTCCTGAAAAATATAATCCAGTTTCCTATGCATCAAGAGAGAAATGCCTCAGGAAATCACAATAGGACTATGGGTTGCCACTGGAATAAAATGTAGTCTGTTCTCAAATACAGAACTGGTTGGGAGATTTTGTGTTGGTTTGGTTTTTTTTATAGAGAACTTCAAAAATAATTAGGATGTATGTTTCCTAATTAGTTACCAAGTAGCTACTATTATTAGTGTTCATATACAAAAAGAGAAATATGAAGTACTGATATACATTAAAATCCAGATTCTACACGATGCCACAAATGCATTCCAATCAAGAAATGATTCTAAAAAACTGCAAATTTTATTAAACAACTGGACTAACATAGCAATTCTATGAAGAATATACATTTAGTAACAAAATTACTGTAAAGAGTTTTAGAAAAATTAAATTCACCACTGCTTACAGAATAACTCCTTATGCTCCATAGTGAGGAAAAAAAAAAAGGCTGAGAAGGGGTGTGGAAATAATTCAGTATTAGACTGAATTTTAATACCAAGTTTTATAATAAATGTTGTCAATTCAATTAGACCTGTGGGGTCTGGGCTTCATTTGAAACCCAAACATGTACCTGGAACTGAATTCCACTCCTAAGGGTCTATTCTATACACAATTAATGTGAAGTAAGAGGTCTCATACCCCTGTGGTCATATTTCTAAGTCATATCATTGCCCAAAGATGCAACCAAGCACTTACTGATGTTGTTAAAAGCAGTTGAACTGATTTGGCCTCATAGAACTTATATCTGTAAAAATTTTCAAATATTTAATTCCTGTTTATTGGTGAATTCAGTGCAGTCAGGCACCTAGCTATCTTTAGGTGTATGACTGATAGCACTGAAACAGGTTTGTTGCTTTTCAAAATATTATTAGACAGTTATCTGCACTTTAAGCCCTTACGTAATTTTATAAATCTGTCCCTTCACTGGTTAGAGGGTTAAAGGATTAGGTCCCTCTCTCGCATTTCTGAACACATTTAATCATAAACACTGGGCATTTAATTTTATGGCTAGATAAACAAAAACACACCCTAAAAATATCTAGCTAACCGTGAGACAGAATAAGCTGCCTCTCCCAGATTTCTGTTCAGACAGGGACAAGTTTGAGATGCTGGTACAGACTGTTTGTTGCCTTTTTGTCAATGCTTATCACTGACAGCTTTTCGGGGAAAAGCACCCCATTGTGACAGGCTTGCGGTGTAGTTTGGCCGAAGTTAAGTGTGCTTAGGTGACCTCTGCCAGAAAAGTGCTTAGCCCCTGTTTCCAGCACAGCCTCTGGGCCCAGTGTCATATCCACCTCCCTCAAGCTGCAGGATCAAAGCCAACCTACCCCACTTATTTTGTTGGGCAGCATCAGACTGACTGCTGCTGAACTGCCATCGCAACCCACAGATGCCAAATCATAAACATATATATAGATATATAAAATCTTTCAAGTAGGAGTGTCTCTGAATAACGTATGTACAGCCTGCACAATTGGCGTTTCTGCCACATGGGAAAGGACAGTGGGTGTGCACAGTTTTAGGGTAAAATAAAGGCCAGACCTGTGAATACCAAGGCAATGACAAATCAGCCAACACCAGTGTGAAGTTTGAGCTGGCCATCTGCTTTTCTTAGAAGAAAGATCAGGGATTTAATAGAGTTACAAGGAAATTTTGCAATCAGGTTGGAGGCACTGGACAGGGAACATCTGATGTTCCCTCTTAGCCTAATGCAAAACATAAGAAATTAAAGAGAAACCCCTTTCACCTCCCTTATGTTTTCTAAAAAACCCTAAAAATACATTTAAGACACAACTTCTTACAGTAGTGCCTCTGCACTTCTGCAAATATTTAATTTTGTGGGTAAATGTAAAAAGTGTTCCCTTTAGTAGCATTCTCTGAATGTATCCAGTGGTTTGATCAATCTTAGTTTTAGGTATTCTAAGGATCTCCTGAGAATACACTCAGCACACTAGGCCTTTGCACTTAGATAACTGAGATCTAACTCTGGCAATGGATATGTTTACAATACAAACACAAAATACAAAGGTAGAAAGTGTGTTCAAGCTCAAAGCCTGCAAACATTTATAAGCTTATCACACTTAGAATGTAGCTTTGGAGAGATAAATGCTTTATTAACAACGCTCACAAAATCAGATCTGTGGCTTCCCAGCTCTTCGTAGATCTATCAGAGAAAAGCTGGGTAGACTCACTGAACATCTTTCCCTGAAGAAAAGAGTCACCAGGTCTGAGTCACCATGCTGTCTAAAGAGATATTTTACTTGAAGACCTCTTCCTAGATATATTTTTTTTCTGTTATATTGGTATTATTTTGGCACTCCTTTAGAAAAAAAAAAAATATATATATATTGTGCATTCACTTTTTTCTGAACGTAGCTGAATTTTCATTGTCATGCCAAAGGGAGTTCATAATCTCATCACACAGGAAGAGAATAAGTAACAGACCTTGTTCCTGGTTGAGCAGAGGAATTAAGTTATTTTTAAACTGAAAGGAGGAAGGAATGGAATTTATTGTTCAGCTTCATGCAGAGAGGTAGCTGACTCACAGGCCTGTATGGCTGATGGTACTTTCAAGCAACAGCAGGAGACAAATGAATAAGGAGAAAAAAATGTCAATTTATGTTTGTTAAAGAGGAAGCTAAAGAACAGCCATGACTTCCCACATACTTCTGCAAGGCAACTTTCTACTGTTTTTATTGTATAGCCAGAAAGCAGAAGCTGGAGCCTGTGGCAAAATCATATCACCAAAATTATCATAGATTTTCTAACATGGTAGGAAAACAAGAAAGATCATAGACAACTTATGGGATCTAATTATTCCTCCACATTGAAAGGTTTTTTTTGCTTTCACAACAAGTACTTTTGGATGCTAATAAAAAATAATTAAACAGCACTTGAGAAAAAAACTTTTTGTGGAAAATAAGTCTTTGCTTATCCATCTATTTACAGAAATCACAATCAGAAGCCCACTGCTCACAAAAAGCACTTTGCACTTTAGATTCATTTTCTAATGTCTGTGCTGTAAACCAGAACTTGGATAAGTGGGGAGGGTAACAGTGAGCTACTGATAAAACCAAGAGATTTGTTGTTCTGAATTTATTTATCCCTTTTTTTTTGTTGAACACTCAGGCTCATGAAATGTTGTCAAAAAGTTGTTTGTCAGATAGTAGAAATATGATAAATACAGATATTTGCAGAAGTGTTAACTTTGGTCATGCCCCTTAGCCTTTTAAAAGATCTTTATGTGGGAGAAGTGAAAAAGGAAAGACTAAAAGTGCTGAAGAAACAGGGATGGGGAAACCATGAACCAGCCACACAGACTGCACTGGTGTTGCACACCTTTGTTACACCATGATAGAACAAATGGGAGTGGTGATGCTTAGCAGCCCTCGCACCAAAAAAGCAGCAGAAATCAGTCACAGGGAGAGATCCATCTTGTGCCTCTGACTCGAGCCCTTTCTAATAACTGTCCTTCTAATGTATGAACTTCCTATCCACATTCTTTTCCTTCCTTGCATTATTTTTTCTCAATCCTTTCTGCTTTCTGTCTGAATTAGAACCCACCTTAGCTAGGCAGATTGTCTTAATCCTGCTACATTTAGTTTAGCACAGCAAGCTAAAAGCCAGTCCCAAACAATAAGTTCTGATTCTAAAAAACCCCAAACTTTTCCATGAATTGTAGAGAGGAAAATGAGAGCAAAAAGGCAAATGTTTTTCCTGGCCTGAAGAACATAGCTTGGATCGTGTGCTCCAAAAGCTACCCAGATACAAAAGCTATATTTTCCTGGCTCTGCTCTTTCTTCCTCCTTCCCCTTCCTACCAGAGGGCTTTGTTTTGCTTTACAATGAAATATGATTCAATTTATAGTGTGAAACACAAAAGCCACTGTCTAAAATCAACACTTCTTTTTTTTCCTTTTTTTTTTTTTGCTTTGTTTTCACAGACGAGGCACTAATTATGACTTTAAAGATTACAAAATGAAAGGGGTTTTCCTCTAAAACTATGGTATAATATAAAAAATACTATATCAGAAAGTAAAACTATTTAGAAGTATGGTGTGCTGAGGTTTCTAATAAGATTTATTCCACTTTTATATCAACTTTTTATATCCAAAATTATATCCACTTTTTTGAAAATCATAAACTTAATTTTGAAGCTTTTTCTGTTTCCATTTCTCTGTATTAATTTTCCCCTTTTTGAGCATTTTAATAAAAATAAAATGTAATTTTGCTTCATACATAACTGGTAAAAGCCAAGAGCCTTACAACATAATCTCTAACCCAGATTTTTGTGCAAATCAAGGAAGTAGTACAGTCATTTCCATCAGAGTCTGTGTCTCATCATTAAGATAATTTTCATTTTTCAGGCACAGGCTGCATATGCATATGGGGAACTCCCATAAGGAACCAGATTACTTAGGCACTGGAGAAACACCCTACATGAGTTAGGCTGGGACACATCCTTAGGCTTGCAGCTTGCCTAAACAAACAAGGTATGGAGCCATCATACTACCCTGAGTCATGTAAAATCTCATACTTACACAATTTGAAGTAAATAATACCTTTTGACACCCACTGGGATGGTGATGTGCTTCAGATGGTGAATAACCTCTTCCATCCAGAATTAGAGATTACCAGAGGGATGACACCCTATCACCTGGGCCAGGCAGAAGAAAGAGTGTGAGTGGGGAGTTACCTTGAGATAATGATTTGCTTCACGGTTGGGAGGCAAATTCATGCTTTGTCATCCAGCTATTTGTATTAGGGTTTCTACGTTTCAGAAGAGTTCATTGAGCAATAAAATCACTTGAAACCATTTCAGTCATTCATCCTGCTGTTCCTAACCATGTAAAAAGAAACACTGTTGGATTATAGTTCAAATAAAACTCATAACTCATAAAACTCATAAAACTCAGAGATGTAGGAGCCTATGTGCTTTGACTTTCAGTAGGAATCAGGGGCACGATTCATTTGAATAAAAGGTTGATTTTTCCACCCTAAATATAGATTAGGATTTCCATGATACAACGCAAAATTACACCTCTTTTCTTAGTAAATTAAAACATACTGTCATCATGTGTTAGACTGCCAGTGATGCACATGGTCAAGTCTGCCCACTGTTTGCACATCACTAGGCACTATTTTTGGGGTACCTGAACCCTGAATAAAAGCAGGAAGACCCTCCACACTGTTTTGCTCCCCTGCACTTCTTTAGCTAACCCACAGAGGAAGCAGCTACTAAATGAGCATGAGGGGAAGCAGACAGGGAGGTAACCAGGGAAGCAGGTGCAGTATGGACGGGAGAAGTAGGCAAAGGCCAGGGCGTGCAAAGGGACTGGAAGGGGTGAGCAAAGGGTAGCTGAGGATGAGGACAGACAACTGCCAAGGGGCTACCTTTTTTGCCATCTCCTGCCATTTCAATATTTGACTTGAAGATATTTTTTACAGATCAAGTGTTGCACAAAACCATTAATTAGTTTTTTAATCTTTCAAGATTTCACCCTTAATAAGGTGACAATAATAATAAGCAGCACTTACCATCATAAAAGGGCTTCTTCTGAAGTGACTATAAAAATAACACTATGAATGGTCTGCTTTTTTACTCTTCCTGTGCATTTAGCTTAAAAGTTAGAGCTGTTTTGTCTTTTCCTAACTACCAACCTTGTAAACCCAGCAGCAACCTAAAGGAATGCTGGTAGCTGGTAGCTTTCCATTTGATTAATCATTCCCAACAATGAAGGTTCTCAGATGTGTTCTCAGCCACACACTGGCAACCTTGCTCTTTTTAAATTGCAGTTAATTCTGCACAGATCATCCATCTTCAGTACGTTTCATTAGATAGAACATTTTGAAATTTTCTGAATTGTTATTTTTATACGGTGCACAGAAGAAATGGAAACCCACTCAGACCAAGTGCTGTGACTCTGAAGAGGTAGCACTGACGATATGCACCAACAGGTCATTTCTGTCACACAAATTAGCAAGTGTGTCCCTGAATTCATGCAGGATGTCTCTTACTCTTGTGGAGACAGCCAGCACAAGCACTATATGTATTCAAATCCTGTCTAAACACTGTTTTAAAGGTGCCAGTAGGAATTCTGCATTCCATCACCCTTATCAGGGGGATTAATTTTGTGTGCAATTTTTATACTGTTTTCAAAGGGAAATTGTACTTTAAGTTGAGGAAGTTGCACCATCTTGTGGGTGAAAATGAAAGTGTTTTTTTCTTTAGTAAATTTCGTTTTCATTTTTCTCTTGTTTCTTGCCCTCATCTTTTTGGTTCTCCTAATTCTATGGTGTAGCCTTTTGAGTCTAAAAAAAATTATTGTTTCAGAAAACTTTATAGCAGAGCTGTGCTCTATTATGTAACATATACCATTCTACACAGATTTCTGAGACATCAGCTAATATCAATGAATGATTTTTGAAAAGCTCTTTTGAGGAAAAAAAAGAAAGAAAAGAGAAGTAGAAAAGAGAAGAGAAGAGAAGAGAAGAGAAGAGAAGAGAAGAGAAGAGAAGAGAAGAGAAGAGAAGAGAAGAGAAG
>JAAGNO010022608.1:15578-31424 GCA_033439905.1 Ceryle rudis
AAAGGACTCTTTCAAGCAGTGTCCTGAACAGGCTGAGGTATGCCCTCCAGAAGTCCATGGTGAAGGTTTTACTAACCCCTCCTTACTTCGCTAAGGATCAAAAGCTTAATCATTTTGTGATCACTAAGCCCAAGACAGCCTCTGACCACCACATTTCTCACCAATCCTTCCCTGTTTGTGAACAGCAGACCTAGCGAAGCTTTGTAACAGCAAAAGAAAAAATTAGAAACAGTTACAGATCCAAGTCATTCAATGGTCAAGTTTCTATTTTTAAAGGCATGTAAATAATATGACTAAGAGGCAATCAGAAAAAAATGGACAAGAAAGCATTAGAACTTTTTGATACCTGTGTACTTGTAGACATTTAGAATTAAGACAAGTGGTAAATGCCAATGGTCCATCCTATTTTTTGTTTTTGATGATCCACAGATCTCTAAATGTATTGAATAGTTTCCCTTTTTAAAGCAGGCAAATCTTTAAGATAAAAACATTGATCAATTTAATTAGTCTGGAGGAAATAAGGAATAATTTTTTATAGCAGAGATGGAAAAACATTTCAAAACATTTCTGGCAGGAAATTATTTTCAGTGAAAGCAGTCCATGTTCAAAACAGCAAGTAGATAAAGACCAATCATGAATTTGCATTGAATCATTAAGACAGAAGTTTAACTAAATTATTTTTGTAATATTTAAAAGAACTTGACAATTATCAGTTGCGAAAAGAGAAACAGAAAGAAGGATGTTACTCAATAAAATCAGAACACAGTTTATCAGCCAGCGGCCAAGTGATTTTTCTGAGCTGATGAAAGAGCTGAGCTAGGTTATCTGAAAGAAGAGAATCCCACTATCTGCAGTCAAGTTTCCATTTCACTAAGGGAAAAACATGAAAAGACTGCTCTCATCTCTGAATATATGAGATTCTCCCACAGCAATTATGTTTAACCTATGGCCTGTTGTCCTAAGAAAACCCAAGTGATTATGGCATGAAAGAGAGATACACAAACCATATTCTGCCATGCAGATGCTACGGGTGACCTGTGAGAAGTCTGTGCCCTAACTGTTTCCCGCTGCTTTCCTCACCACCCCAAATCCCAGTCTGATTTGGATCTTTCTGAGGACATTGCTTTCCAGAAAACAATTCCTACTTTCTGGGTGCAAGTAGAAATTCATGCAGCTCTGCTCTACACCCCAAAATACTGAATTCAGTCTCATGGTTTTGCCGGGACAGACTCATGATTTTCAAATAATTGGGTTGGCAGCAACATACATAGGACTGTCTTAACTTATAGCAGGGAGACCTGTTACATACAAAGAGAAAATACAAGGTAAGGCTAGTCAGAGAAAAGTCCCTTCTATCATCAAAGCATTTTTCTTTATCTGTCATGTCAGCAGTTGCATGGGGGCAGGCCCTGTAATTCCTGTGGTCTGATGACTTCCCATCCCTAAGGAGCTCATATATGGATTCTGCAGCACTCTTTTATAATCGTTTAGAAATATGTGATTTTTCAGCTGAGAAGCTTAGAAATTCCTTAATTGATAGGCTGAGCATCCTCTACTGTTATACATCAAATAATTCAGAGTACAAAGGAAAAAAAATAATATTGCTCAAAAAATAGCATAAATTAAATGTTCCTGCTGTTTATAAATTTTGAAAATTATCCCCTCCATCTGAAATGCATAAACAATACACTGTGAATACCACAATCAACACTTAACAGGAAAAAACCCAAACTTTAGACACCCATCAAATGGGTGTCTACACCCACACAGATTTTCCTTGTTATATACGGGGCTTACTTTCATTCTTAGTTCATAACGAAGTAGAGATTTTCTAGTCAATTATCTCAGGATAAGAACTCAGCATAGAAAACTTCAGAGTTTTATTGAAGTTTTTAAATAATTTCACAGTAAAACTGTTACTTAGAATTATTGCTATGGATATATAAATCCCAAATAGTATTATCCCTAACTTTCAGCAACACATCAGGAAACATTACAGCCAAGGATGAGGAAAATTGTAGGAGAATAATCTTTGGGACATTCTTTAAACTAGAAAGTTTCTTAACCCTAAGTTGTTGGGTTTTTTCCACTAAACATTCTAAATCCACATGCCCCATTTTATTTTAATTATTCTTTCCTAGTTCTAAAATTATTTTCAATATTTTTTTCCAGAAAAAAACAATGTAATTCAGGAATTCAGAGTTTCATACCTCAGTGCTTCCTCTGAATAATTTTGTTAGTGTAACCTCAGTTGTTGGTTTTGCACAGGATAAAAATGATAAAAATCATTTTGTAAATGATAAAAATAAAAATCCTCCTCTGGCTTCTAGTAACTTCTCCTCTGAAGATAATGATGGTAGAGCTACGTTTTTAGATTTGAGTTCTAGTGCTAATATTTAAATGGAAGCTAAGACCTAATAGCTACAATATTAAAAGGGTAAATCACATTATTTGCAAGCATGTGAGCTATTGCAATGACCAAGATAAAGCCCACAGATTTTAGAAATAGTAGCCACTACAGGACATCAAAAAAAGGTGACATACTGTTCTGTAATCTTCATTGGACATTGACTACTGCAAGCCAAGATATTTAGGCTAACTGAAAAATTTTAACACGCAACCTTGCAAACAAGTGATTAAAACCGCCTCACAATCAGCTAGTGTGAATATTGCCTCATTAAGCGTATTTTCTGTGGTAACTGGTTGCCAAAACCAAAAGCTTTATTGATCTCTCCAGCTTTTGCTGGGAATTGCAAGGCCAATTATTATAGGACCATTGCTAACAGCTTGAAGGTAAAAGCCCAGAAAACTGTACACATCTGCTTGATGACTGTAGTCATTCTCTCATACTGTAAGAGATTTCTCTGGCACCTCTGGATATATACAGCTTCTCCCCAGTAGTTATGGAGTTACAGGGATATTACTTTTCAACATCAGAAGTGAATCAACCTTTGCAGATGCTCTCAGCTACTCACAGACATAGTCTTACAGTCTTTTTTTGAAGAGTGAAGACACATTCTTCAGACAGTAACTTCTAAATCTGGATCTGCAGTCTGAATTTTCCCAGAAAATATCCCATCAGCTCAGGTCATCATCAGGGGAAAATATAAAGATTGTTGTGAAGACACTAGGTGCACAGCTTTCACTGAGGGTCTGTGTGCACACTGATTTTGAATAGTCACAAACAGATAAGCCTACCCTACATTAGATATAGGACTCCTAAAAAGAACCAAAGTGGGAGATTTATTGGGAAGTATGATAAAATGTTTCAATTGTTAGAAAAACATCTTTGCAATTGGGTTTTTCATTAGATACAATAGGATCAAAGTGGAAATTAGAGGATAAAAAGCACTGGTCCTAAGAATCGAGAAAGACTGGTCCTGAAATACAGATTGTGCTTTCTGTTTTGGAAAACTATATCTCTGCCTATGCAACAGGTTTTCTTTCACTCCAGCCAAGCATGTAGCATTTTTTCTGACAGGTTAGTAAACACATACTCTTTGTTCTTGTAGATGCCTTATATGCTATCTTCAGCTTGATGGACAAAGATGCTGAGCACTCATGATTGCATCTGAGTCATTAGTTCTCCTCTGAACTTACTGTTATGTTGTGTGAGGTGAATTGGAAAAAATGGATCCTTGTGTCTCAAACACGTCACTCAAGAAAAGTAAATGCTTTTGACATTAATGTCTCTGAGTCTTTGAGTTTACATCCATAAAATAGGAACAATATCTTGTATATGCCACAGAAATTGAGGGGAAAAAAACACTAATATTTAAGAAACAGAAATTTAGAATAAGTGCCAGCAAAAAGCCCTTGTTGAAATTAATGTTTATCCTTGGAATAAAGTGCATATAGCACACAGTAAACAAGTCATGAGACCACATATACATTTAAAGTATTTCAGTCAAAATACACAAATTTCTTGAGGCTTTTCCCTACTACCTGTTCCCTATTAAATCAGTCATGCAGAGAAAACAGTATGTGCTTCTGTAGTTGAAGATGACAACACAAAGAGTTTAGGTTGAAATAAATGTTTCTTAAGTCATACCTAAGTAAAGATTGAAAAGTTGTATTTTCTGTGCAGTACCCTTTCAGCATAGCTGTATTTTCATAAACACATAGCTGCACAGAAAGAAGATCACAGGAATGGCACAGTGTCCTTGTGAAATAATTATAAAAAGAACCCTACCTTGAAGTCAAATCTATGAATAATTTACAAAGTACTTTCTGTCTGTGTGAACACAATCACAACACACTTATAAACAGACATAAGACCAGCACAACTCAGAAAAATAATTCAGTTCACTGTTACTGGCAAAATGGTAATAAAATGCTGCCTGCTTCTCTATATCACAGAAAATAAATGGATTTAATGAATAACAATTTCACTCATACCTCCTTTATGAGTGGATGAGGGTAGCGGAAGACCAGTACTCTGTTCAATTAATCCTTATTGTCCTGACACTAAAGCAATTGCTTAATACAAACCTGAACTGCCATAAAATTAACCATGGTGGTAGAACAAAGTACTGGGTTTGCCTGGTCTGAAATCTCTTTTAATAATTGGAAAGCACTAAGGCTAACTTGTCTGAGAACAGATGAATTAGCACAAACAGAGTGGACTGCTAAATACCTTCACTCCTCTTGTCAACTGGATTCTTTGACCTGAGCAACAAGACATAAAAGACATCCACCCCATCTTTCCAAAGTCCTGGTTCTTTGTGACCCCACCAATTATAACTGTCTAACATTCACTTATGCACTAAGAAATAAAACTTCAGGCATTGTCCTCTGAGGCAGTCAGAAAACATTGATTAAAAAGGTAGTAAGCATGGCTGTGCCAACTTATATTATTCTAGATTCACTTTCCTTTTCTTTTCCTATCCTGTAGAGTCTTTATTTTGAACTTTAATCCCTAAGATACAGCACAAGTTCCTAGTAATATCAAACAGTAATGCACACCACTTCTGTTAAACCACAATACATTGGACATCATAACATACCAGCGTTGATTAAGCATGACCCCCAACTTCTTTACTTCTACAACATTTTTTTCGAAAACATCAGAGAATTAGCTGCTATACAAACATGAAATACTTCAGATATTTAAAAATATCTTGCATATATAGAAAAAAGTGAAAATATATTTTTCATTAAACTGTTTTCCCTGTTTGTAATATTACTTGGTGCATTCTATAAAATTATTCTTTTCAAAGCTTTCTTGACTTCTTATATAACCTGTGAATTTAACTTGTCATTCATATTTAATAAAAAAGAAACTCCTTTTCCATGTGCAAATCAAACAATAGTAGCATGTTAGGCTGACAAAATTCTGAATGAGAAAAATTTTAATTAGAAAGCAAAAGACCAACCTGTGTTTCTTTTGAAAAAGTCTGTCCCTAAAATAATGAAACCTCATATGCACTGGACACTCATCCTATTAGCAAGTCTTTATTTACATCGAATTTCCAATATTTTTAGGACGACATTTTTATGCAGCAGACCAGATTTTAGAACTTCACATAAATTAATGAAGAAAAATGAAAGACCTATCACAAAAATCTGTATTTCTGCAAGAAATTTTGATCATAAATTTTAGAAAAATAGAAGATTCCTACCAGATCTTCTGTTTTGTGGTTATTCAGCAAATCAGATAAGAAATCATCATGAAGGCTTTCTCTCCGAATCAATGTAAATTCACGTAGGAAAACTGCTCCTTGATTTTGGTCTCCACAAACCTAGAAGGAAAACATGGTATTGGGAAAAGCAAAATTTTAATTCTGTCATAGGCATTATCATAATATCCAGATAAATCAGACTGGAAGATTGAAATGTCCATTAATGGTCCTTTGCCTTCCTTTACTAAACACGTTCTAACTGGTCAGCACTAATAATAGTGAAAAAAAAGATGTGCATTTAAAGAAAGTCAGTAAGGTAATGAGAAACTGCCATTTGCATGAGATTCAGCTGTAAAATAAATGCAATATGTTGTTACTTACAGCTACAGTCTAGAAGGCAGTTAACAGTTAAACTGTTAACATTTTCTTTGTGAAATGAATTAATATTCAAAATGTATTTTTCCCTTTTTGGAACAGATCATGTTTGTCCAGCATTTTGACTGCTGTTTCAAAAGCTAGAGCTTAAAACTTCTGTGGATGAGACAAAATTTTTATCTATAAGTACTAGCAAACTTAAAATATGCACATGTATTCAAAATAATTTAAACTTAATTTACACCTATTGCTTTCAAGTTTAGGACGATACTTGAGGAAAAGGTTCAGAAAGTGTCAAGCCAATGCCTACCAAAATGTTCTAGGTACTATTATGGCATTCTTATAGTTTTTGGAAATAAAGAATAAAAACAAATCCAGATCATTTTTCATGCTCCTACATCATTTCTTTTTCTTGGTTATCCAAGCCAAAGAATGATATTTTTTAGCTATAAAGTAAATTTTAAATGTTGGCAATTGGTGAAATATCAGGGATTGGTTTTTACTTACTGATGGAATAAGCTCCTTTTCGTTAGACTGACTACAAAGAATTTGACTACAGGTGAAATATCCACAAAGGCTGTTAACAGCTAGAAACAGAGAGTATGTTATCAACTGGCCATCTAGTAGATTTTTCAGTTTTCAGCACTTCACAATGTATTTTCAAGGTGACTCAGCTTGAGAGACCAGTATGTTTTATCAAAATGGCTAAGTAAGAATATTTTGTACTTTAGCATTTGACAACAGAAGCTTCAGCTGTAGTATAAATTAGGCAAATGTAACAATCATAATTTATTAATATGAGATACTGATTTATCTTCCTATAAAGGTATGTGAGACACACGAGCATGGTAATTGTGGAGTTTGGAGTTTCTGGTTAACTTTTTGTTTCTCCACCTGAAGGACATGACACTGTAATCAGAAATGGTATATATGGTATTCCTCATGTATTTTGAATAAGAACAACATAAATGAACTGTTATTGCTCATAAGTGCTGTATTACTAAATTTATCGTACTAAGAGAGTCCATGCTCTGCTGCTTTTATTATGACTATTTCTTCTATTGATCCTTTTGCATGGCCAGATGTCATAGTTATCTTGGGTCTACTTGTCCTAGCTGAAAAGTTCAGAGAAAAAAAAGGCCTGGGAGTACCATGAATATGATGTGTAGT
The DNA here is from genome assembly GCA_033439905.1 of Ceryle rudis. NCBI lineage: Eukaryota > Metazoa > Chordata > Aves > Coraciiformes > Cerylidae > Ceryle > Ceryle rudis. The sequence goes on from JAAGNO010022608.1 coordinate 22,745, forward strand.
GTCCAGGGGGAGAATGAAGCATACATTTGCCATCCCTGCCCCTCCCTACAAGTGAGTTGATATTGCTGTTTGAGAGGAGGCAGTCCTCTCTGCCACCTGGGAAAAGAGGTAAGAGCTGCTGAAAAGCTAGTGCAGCTATAATCAGGTGACTAAAAGAAGATGAGCTAATATAATTGAAGTGGAGAAAGGAAATATCTTAATATGAAGTGGGTAATGAGAAGGAGAGTCCCTGAATCCAAACTTTATTCTGGTTAACACAGCAGACTTTGTCTTTGTTGCAAGCCTTCTGTCTCTAGTAGTAAAATACAGGGCACCTAATTGTTTTGGCTGCTTTGAGCTCCACTGATGTAATTTTTAAGGTCAAAACTAAGCAAATCCCCACCAGTTCCCCAAGGAACAGAATTTATACAAGTGTGGTACTTTAAAATTTATTCTTAGCTTCCTGCCTTGTGGGTAACATTGAGAAATACACCTGCTGATATTACTCTTATATTACTGAGTCATGGCAATGAAGAATCCTCAGGGGTGTCAGAAGAAGAAACATGCATGTGTACAAAAGAAAAAGCTACTGCTACTGACACATATTATTTTTGTAATAAAAATATGGAGAAATTATTAGCTTACAAATAAAAATGTCCTTGAAATAGTCTGTATTAAATAAAAATGTTTTATTCCAGGAGTGGCAAGATACGCTCAACAATAAAAGGTTTTTTTCAAGAAAGGAAGTCTGTAGGTTTATTTTACTTTTAAGTAACAATCTCTACTTGTAATTTTAGGCACCTATGGTCAGCTAAGGTAATGATAAAATTATGACTAATTAGGTTCTCTAACAATTATGTGTTTCTAATTTCACAAGTCAAATTACAGACAATGTAAAAAAAGTCACTTCCTCACCAATTATTCTCCTTCCTACTTAATTTATTTTGACTGTATAGAAATATATCCAGTTCTGCAAAATCTTTCCATATAAGAGCAGTCAGCCTCCTGTTATTAACACTTCTAACTAGTCTTCAAAAACAAACTTACTAAATACTATGTTATCTTCCTGAGTTATCAATACTTAAAATAAAGACTTCATAAAGAATACATTTTCTGTATCAATAATCTCAATATAAGTATTGCTAAACCTTTAAAACTTAGAACTATTATAATTTCAATATTAATGGTTTAACTGCTGATAATTACATGGGAGGGAAGTAGATGTCAGAGGCACTATTCAGGAAGAACAGACAGACCAAGAGAGTCCAAAAAAAAGACATTGGGAAATGGACGATGAATGAAGAAGATGAGAAATAAAATCAAGAAAAGAAGTACTGAAAGTATGATTTTTTTTATTTTTTTTTTTTACTCAGCAAATCTGAATTATAAAATCTTGAGAAAAGGGCAGAACTGAAAAGTATGGAGTCATATAAAAAAAGGTTATGCTCCTATTGATTTATATCATACACTTTTCTGCTTTGATCAGTAGTTCCTCCAAGGTTACTGTAATTTATACATCTGCTGATGAAACTTTGTCCCAGTAAGAGTATGGTCATCCTTACTGACAGAGACATAATAAATCCATTTAAGATCAGTGGCAGGAAACTGGATTAGTATCTGGAAAGACTGGTTTCCATTTTTCAAATTTCCTTAGAGTCCATATATCACCATTTCATTTTCTCAAGAAACCTATTATCAATTTTAACACAGCCACCGTATCTCTCTTTCTGTTCCTTCAGTTTATGATCAGACAAGCTTAGAAAACACTCTGCAAAAATAAGGCAACTCAACCCTTCTTAAGCATTGAGAAAACCATATGAAGGAGTGTCCTGGTAGAAATCAGACCCTTAGCAGCAGCAATCACCTGCAGCAGTATGGGATTTTCAAGAACCTTGGAAATGAGTTTTTGCTAATGCATGCATAAAGATCAACCACATAGCACCAAAAGTTTCTCAGCATAAGGAAACTATCTGGGTATTCAGATGCCCAATTCACATTACAAAGGAGACTTTTATGAAATTGAGGTGCAATAAAATTACAGCAAATATGTAAGCAATAATATTTTTCTCATCGTAGTTCAGCTTCTGTCTCTCTTAGATCAGTGTAAAAAATAAGTTGTCCCAGTAGATTCAGTGGTGTGAGTTCATGTAGTAGAAAACATTGAGAAGTCAGGCAGACAAATGCAGAATTTGAAAACACAAACCTGAGGGTGGAAGGATGCATCCCAGCCAACATAGTTAGCTTGCACTTGAGTTTTCTTGCACTTGAGTACTGTCCTACTGTGAAAGTAGCTTCATTAACTTTGCTGTGACCAGCAATAAAGTAAACTAGTAATAATTCCTTGTTAGCAAGGTGTAATAGTGATACTTTGCTGAATTCAAGAGGCACTGAAATAACAATACAGGCCAGAAATCTGATGCAAATAATCATAGTACCTTCAGTAGCACCTTTCTCAGCACAGAGACCAAGGGATTTCAAAGTGTCTCACTCACAAAGCAGAAATGGCAAATGTGGCCTCAAGTATTTATAATAAAAATTTGGGCACATCCCAGGAGTAGTTTCAAGGTGATAGTTGCTCAGTTGAAGCATTTCTTACTTGCACACTCAAAACCTGAAGCACCCAGAAAATTATTACTAACATCAAAACTTAAGGGAAAAAAATATGTTCTGGTTTATTAAAGATGCTTCTTATAACAAAATTATTTTTAAAATCAAGTTCTTTAAGCTTACTGGGGGTTTTTTGAGATGTCTAGGGTGTCTTGACAATGATAAGGATTTATTTTGCTTATTAGTAGTATTCTTAGGCATGAATCTCTTGGATTTTATGACAGCAACAAATTAGAACATGAAGCATATGACAGAAATGAAGGTTTTAAATACCAGAAAGGTAGCAATGACATTTATAGTGAGGGGTGAGGGATGCAAGCTTTTAACAAGCCAAAATATTGTGCTACACTCCTTTTGGGTTAAATTCCACTCTACATAGCATAGCAACTTTCACATATATTGCAACTTCAAATTACTCTCAAAAAATGTTCTACTTTGTTACCTGCACACTTCCAAGTGAAAGAGTTCCACACTTTTATATGGATAATAGCTTTACTGCATCCATTTGCCATGCAAGACAATTACATAAGAAGGAAAGGCATCCCAGAAGACTCACAGGTATGTCTGCTAGCTGCTGAATGAACTTAATTAGTACTACTAGTACCCCTAACAAATATATAACAAAATTTCACAGGGAGTTCTGAAATAAGAAATATTATTGTTGCCTTTAATCTTCCATGGTTTTGTTCAGTTTTGATCCAAATTTTCTTTTTCTTTATTCTCCAAAATGGAATTAGGATAGGTAGAGTAGTACAAGCCCAATACGAGGTCCCAAATATAGAAGTGATTATAGTCTGGCTCCAAATCTGAATTCTGAAAGCTGTTTGTCTTTACGAAAGGTCATGTAAGAACTGAAAATATGCAGAGATTTTACACCCTGATTCTGCCACTGTTAATCATTCTGAACACTTTTCATTCCTCTATGGAAAGCCAGAAAGCTATGCACAATTTAAAAACTATTTTGGTATGTTTCCTTCTGGGAATGTTTTGTGTATGAGCACATGTTTTTCAGAGGAATACATAGAAAAGCAGATACTACCCTATTTAAGGCCATCACTCTCCAAGTGGCTATGTTTCTGTATTACACACTGACACACTGGTCTTTCAGAAATGTTACAAATTCTCCAAACAGATTTTCTAGGTCCACGTAGGGAAATATGCAGGCCCAGGTAATCAGAGAGGCTGTGTCAATGCAAGGGTAATTTGAAGCTTTACTGTCATGAAGTCAGGTCTTGCTTTACACCAAAGACTAAAAGAATCCAGGTATCACAGAATCACAGAATGTTAGGGGTTGGAAGGAACCTTGAAAGATCATCTAGTCCAATCCCCCTGCCAGAGCAGGATTACCTAGATTAGGTCACACAGGAATGTGTCCAGGTGGATATAATGTGAACTGAGAGATAAGTATACTCCAAAAAAAATTATGATTTTTAGGCAGAGGCAGTGATACCTCCAGCTTGTATTTTTCTTTGTCTTTAACCATTGCATTCTCCCAGATTGAACTAGGGCTGTGAAGATGACTGTTCTCCCCATAAAAACTCCCTTGCCTTCTATAAGACTTAATTCTGTTTGGATTCAGTCCAAATAAATGCATTTCTTGACAAAACAACAACAAGAAAATAAAAAGGTTCTTCTTTCATTTTTGTGAGGTCAGAAAAGATTATTTGTTTCATTTCTAGGCCACTGTAACAAAACTAAAGAAAACTGTGGCCTATTGTAATAAATCTGCTGCATAGGATGAGGTGACGCCGAAGTTTTTTTTCCCAGTGACCCCAAAATCCAATGACAAATTTGCTCATGTGGGTGTAGAAAGCTTTCAGATGAGCATCTCCATTACTGGCATGCTGGACAGTCACCTGCTGGAGTGGTGTCACTATATAGAAAATACTTAACATCACATGAGAAGACAGGAGAAAACACAGGAGACTGTACACATGACTCATGTAGTCACAGCCAGTACAAAGCTCGTAAGAAAGCAGTGTGATTCTCTGATGTTCTCCGTGTTTTCCTCTCATCTTCACTTCTTTATTCCCCTTGGAAGAAATTCAGCATCTCTACTGAAGGTAGAAGAGACTGTTCCAGGTCTAACTGATAATGTAACTGATAATCTAACTGATATTAGCAGGATATCTTCCCATCTTTCCTGCTAGTCTGGTTTGAAGGGGAATTCTCTTTGTTCAATGAGAGTATTTTTTGAAGGTACTCTTTAGAGGTTAGATACCCATTTTTCTTTTTCATGGGCAGTTAGTAGCTATTTCTTGCCTTACAAACCTTACATTTTATGGCTTTGAATCTCAGATGCTAACTTCCTTTTTAATGGAAGAAAGGGTTGTCTCAATTTACAAATTAAATCAATCCTAAAATAGCACTTTTCAATACTGTCATATCTTATTCTGATATCTCAAAATAGGATTACATATCCTGGGAAAGGTAAGTTATATGACAGAAACAAACGAACAAACAAATCTTTATCCCTGTGGATGAACAATTTTTTCCTGAGACCCAAGTATTAACAATATTTCTTTCTGATTCCAGTCTTTCTAAACAGTGGTGATACTATGATTTCTGAATTAACAGCCTATTTCGTAGGCAACTGGCTACCGTTTGTGGTGGTTTTGTAGGTTTAGAATTTGTAAAGAGAGAAGGAGGTTCTTAAGGCTTTTCTGAAGGTATTCACAGAGTGCCTCAAAATACAAACCCAAATAGCAATTTCCTTCCCAAGGGAATGTTTTATTCAATGGTGAAACGTTCCCACCAGAAATCTTACTGCTTGTCTTGAAATATATTTAATCTCTTTTTCTTTCCTCCAAGCCTTTCCACAGAGACTGAATTCATGATTATCTTAACGGTAATGCCTCGACTTCTTTTAAAGCTCTGTGAAGGAAATGTGGTTTTGTGCTAATTACTTTCAGTTCTTAAACAGCCACAATAGAAGAATCTCATTAATGTATTCATTGAAGGAATTATTTAAGCTCCATTTCAGTCTCTCATTATAAATGAACAAAAAGAACCAGAAGTGATTTGCACTCAAGAATTACAGCATGAAGTGTCCCTCAAACAAAACCAGCAGCTACTAACATCTTGGACAGACATTAGCAATGATGGGGATAAATTTGTAAAGTGTGCACACGCCTACACTTGACCCACAGTGTACCAACAAGGGAGAAAGCCAATATGGTACCATTAAATGGAGTGGCAAAAATGCAGAATGCACAAAACCACAGCAATTCTCCTGCTGCCAAGCAACCTTAGCTGAAAAAAAGAAGGCAGGAGGCAGGAAGAAGAGAAAGAACAAGAAACAAAGAAGAAAAGAAGTAAAAGAAAAATGATCTGACTGTGGGGAAAAAAGGTTAAGTCACACAGAAGCAAACAAATCACAGTTATACAATTCCATTTAAATCCTGCTGGTTAGAACCTTTTGAGGTATAGTTAACACAAAATGCACTAATATTTGAAAGCTTGATGAAAAAGAGATGGAATTACATTTGAGAAAATTATCTAGTTTTTAATTTGCTGGATACACAAGAGGTATTTAGATGGGTATGACTTGTGTTCCTCAAACAAGCTATTTTTAAAGAAATCAGATAAACTACTATGGTTTGAGCAATACTGTGTCTGAATTCAGGCCACATACACTTTATAAAATGTGCCAAACAAACACTGTTGTTCAAAATACTTGAAGGCAAGCGCACTAATTGTTATGCGATACATAAAGGAAACCAAGACATACAGTCTGCAGAACTCACTTTCTCCCACTTGTTTTGTTGCCTCACTTGGTTGACTATCAACAGGAAAGGAATGGTTAATTCCACTGTCATTTTTCAAAAGATGAATCAATTTTAAAATGGTCAGGATTAGTATTTGCCATGTGAGAAACTGGAGCAAGTAACAATTTCAGAAATCATTCTGCAAGCTTCAGTATGTTCATTAATCAGTGCACCTGTTGCTGACCTGCAATATCTTCCTAAGTGCCAGAATAGATAACAAACTATGCCAAACTGCATGAACAAATAATCATCTTGGATTAGAAAGATCATTTGGTCATTTCCAAATGTTACCTCATCAGTAGTACCCAATTTCAAATTCTGATTAACATGAAGGAAAGCAGAAAACAAGACTTACCATTGTTTTACAACATATATCATGGTTTAGCTATACTTATGCTATCACAATTTATTGCACTTGGTATTTTTGTGCATGTCAGAAAAAAATGCTACAACTTTCCTGTAGTAAGAAAGAACAAGTGACAAGTGTGCATCCAGGAGAAAAAAATTAAATTAGATAGCCTAATGGAATCTAGAGACCAAAAAAGTTCAAAAAGTTGTTGTTCTTCTTCATTGAGTACTATTTCTCAGAGGCTTTTTGTTTCTTTCTTTCTTTCTTTCAGCTAAACTACAGAATCCTCTAGCTTTCCTTCAACTTTGACTGAGGTTTAGAAGTGGAAACTGACAAATTCTCCAGAATCACTTGATCCATCTTCCTGGGCACTCTGAGTACAGTGTTTTCCCCAGGAAAATAAAATTTCATGATAATTATTTTCATATTTGCTTCAGTACTTAAATCTTGAGTTTTTGTGACCCAGGACCAATGAACACCAAAGAACTTTTAAGCAAAGGAATCAAACTGCTCATTCTGCTTTTTTTTTTTATTGTTAAAAGTTAGTACTATGTTACAGAATAATGAACTCTGTAGAAGATTCATTGAGTTGACATTATGGACTTTGACTCAAACCCTAGTTACACAGAGTTCAATTACTGATGGTGAAAGGTCTCGTTTATTTTAATGTATCTCTATCATATTAATGCAAAATAATGCTATTATCACAATATAATTCTTCACAAGGTATCGTCCTTTATGCAAACCATAGTTTGTTCATTACAGTATTGTCATATTGTTGGGTATCTGACCATCTCTCTATTAAAGACTAGAACTTCAGGAATGTCCTCGCAAACTGCGGATGGGCATTTATTAGATTCATCCTATTTTCTGCTAATCAAATCATACATTATTTACAGCAAGCTAGATACTTCAATTAGCCAACACAGACATTAGAATATAGCACTAACACTACCTTTATGGCCTGCAATTCAATCAGATAGATTTCAGTTAGTTCATTTCCTTATAATAAAGCACTGCAAATTCTATTCAGTTTATGTTTCTCTTTTTCTTGACTGGGTAGTTAAACTACCATTGTTTCCATCAATACCATCACTGGCTTTGTTTGTATTTTGTTACAAGATTGATAAGTTTTTTTAATCGGCTTACCCAATGCTAAAATACAAGCCAGGATATTCACATGCTTGTGAAATATTAAGACACCTGGTAAGAAAAAAATATCAGAATGAGTAGCTTCACTACATTAGATTTTGTGTAAATCTTTCCACTGTGATTGTCCATTAGAAGACTTGATTCATAGACTCTAGGAATATTTTTCTTCACACTGTATTTTACATCCTGCATTTTAATTTAAAAATTCATTTCATGAGATTTGTAATGCTTTCTGCCAATGGTAAGACTGGTTTCAATAACTTTAGAGTCCTTTTAATTCTGAACAGTATGTGGATATAGGAGTTGTCTTATAGAGCTGGAAGTTTCCTTTTTTATCTCTCCATATTTATTATATCAAAACTTTGTCACATGTGTTGTCAATGAAGTCAGCTGGGTCAGACGCTTGCAATCAGAATTTCTAACCTCTCAGATCTTTATGCTCTATATAAGGTGCTGAATGGTTTCTGGAGATGATGATAGAAGGGCTGGGTATTTGACACGAACTAGCAAGTAACAGACCAGATATCCAGCTGTAGTAAATTAGCATAGCTTCATTTAAGCTATTGATTTACACCACCTGAAGAATTATACCTGCTGTAACTTTTTTTTTTTTTTTTTTTAATCACAGCAGGACCTGCAGGAGAATCCAGAGTGGACTTCAACACGGATCAATGTGATCTAAGGTGAAGCCGCTTATTAAAGCGCGCACAGAGCTTATATATCATTTCTCTATCAGTACACAAGCTACTTTACATTGCTATTGGCTACATGCCCTGTCCATATGCCTAATTATCACTAATAATTGGTTAAAGCTACACAGCCACAT
>JAAGNO010022608.1:37254-52788 GCA_033439905.1 Ceryle rudis
TAGGTGTGAATGATAAGTCACGACGTAGTGATAATAGAAAAAAAAAAAAAAAAAAAAAAAAAAAAAAAAAAAAAAAAAAAAAGAACCTAGAAGTCAACCTGTAAAACTATGAGCATGTGTGTGATGGTAGTGATAGGACTAAATGGTCCCAAAACCTCCTATTTCTACTTTCATATACAGGAAAAATGATATATGCAGCAGAAAAAAAAAAATCTACACCTGTTCTGAGGCAATTCCTTCTGATGAATTCACATCAGCACAGATGCCACATTTGTTTGAGGAAAAAAAGGGCAAAGCACTCTGTCTTTTACTAAATATAAAGCCTTGAAATTGTCTTTGTTCAGACATACTTTTTTATTCTTCAGGTATAGGTTTGAAACAGTCACAAGCAGAAGTCACTTCAAATGTACAGTTTATCATATATGACTTCCTTTTATTATAAATTTTGAAGAAGAGGACTTAACTCAGAACACATTTTGATGAACAATGGAAAAGGATTATTCAAGGGTAATTTAAAATAATAATAATAATCTTGGCATGATCCAGACATCTTATCCAGCACATGAACGTTAATGGTACCTCCTTATAATCCCTAAAATGTTTTTTTATGTAGTATTTTTATATAAACTATAGCAGAAATCTACAGGACATCATGAACCAGGGAAATCATCACTTGCCTCATCTCAGATATTTTTAAGTCCTCTCTACAGTATGTATTTTCTCAGCTATTACACTTTCTCAGCAATCTGTGAGTGCTCTTCCAGGTTTTAGCAGAACTAGAGGGCTCTCTTCCTATAATTTTAATTTTACAAAACGGGAAATGTGATCACTAGAGTGTATTCGTATTATTGACATAATGGAAGAAACAGGTGTTTTCCAAGAACTCAGTTCCCAGATGCACTGTTCCATTAAATGGATTTCCCTACTTCTCCCTTGCCTTACAGTGACCCAGTTCCAGAGCTGTTATATTTATTCATTTGACAGTAGAAAAAGTTTTAAAGATTGTTCGACTGTTTGCTTCATATTTAGTTCTCAGGAAAATGTATCACTTCAGTTTTACTCAAATCATTTTTGTCTATATTGCTGTAGCACTTACATAATCTAAATACTACAATGTGTGGATAAGGAGGGAGCAGCAAATGGTCATTGGTTTGATGAAATTTTTGTGGGCTTGTAACTTGCTTCAGAAAAATAAAAGTATGCCTCCACCTACAAAAAGCTTCATATTTCTAAAATCAAAACCAGAAACGGTTTTGAATTTGCTCAGATATCTGCTTTCCTGTTTTCCCCATCAGTTTTCCAGAAAAGTGCTAAACCACCATTAAGACAGACCAACTGCTCTTACAGTCGTATCAGATAAAGAAGGAACAGGAAATCCTAGCAATCTTCCTGTAAATTTTCAAGCAATTCATAGCTAAATTTTGCAGAGCCTGAAGTCTCAGACAAAATTTGAGATAAGTGTTAGGAATCCTTAAGGGATTGGGCAAACTAAATCAGAATCTGTATCTTCCAAGATTTTCTCCTTACCCATAGAAACATAGCCAGCCAGGGCTCAGTGAACGGGAAGAATGCAGCTCTTTGTAGAATTAACTTCCTAGATAAAATACAGACAGAGGCTGCAGTGATTTTATCTTTGGTATTATTTTATTTTTCTACTAGAAATGGGCATATTTAATTAACTCCTGTCTCACACTAATATCACACAAAAAACTGCTATGAATGTGGTTGAACAAAAATAACGTGAAGCCAACATAAAATGAAATTACTTGTTTCAATCTATGCCTTTCACGCTTCACCTGAAGTACATTTGGATTTTGAAAAATATTCTACTGATCCTGAGATTTCCTTTTCTTATTTATTTTTCAGAGATGTCTACCAAAATAAATAAGGAAATGAAGTAGTTACAACCAGATAAAAAAATAAGTAAATATCCACTTTCAGAACTAAAGTAGGCAGCTAGATATTCACCTGCTACACTTCAAAATAAATAAGCATTGATTATTATGTACTTGCACCACTTTTTAAAGATACAACATTGATGCAGCTGCTGTTAGTTATCTTTCAAATAAAAACATGATGCCTTTCAGTAAATTTAGAATTTTCCAAATTTGGAATTTTCCAAAGCCTCTGTTTACTTTTCACAGTCATAAATATCTCTGTGGAATAGAGAATCACAAAGTTGGATTCAAATATTAAGTGCAGTTTTATTAACATGAAAAAAATTCATCTGTATAAAGTAATTTATACAAAATGATACACTAGTAGCCAGAACCAGGCTACAAATTATATGTAATTATTCTGCTGCATAACACCTCTTCCTTCCTTTTCACTGTAGGTAGTGCATTGGTGCTGAAAAATTTTGAGAAACCCAGCTTCAGGTTGAATAATCTTTTGCCCTGAAGAATTTATTTTCTTCTGTATTAAGAGGTCATTATATCAGATTAACTATGTTTTGAGGATAAATGCCACTCAAAAGTGCCTTCACTATTCAACAGCTTTTGTCTCATTATTTTGAATAATACTTTATTTTCAGGGAATTAACACAGTTTTTTTCTGGTCTGACATCCAACAGGAAACCATTGTTTAGCTATTGTTTGTTTGATTTATCACTCATTTTATAATCTGAAAGTTTTTAATGCCTGACAGATCATATCATAGGTGCAGATCTCAAATCAGCAAAACAGAGAGAGAAGCATTTGCACACCACAGCACACATCACTCCTTTTGAAAGATGAAATATAAAACATGGATGATAAGAAATGGAGACATGCAATCATCTTTTAATAAGAACAAGAAGGATGTCATGTGAGAAGAAAGGGAATTCATCTTAGAATCATGGAATCATAAAGGTTGGAAAAGACTAAGATGATTGAGTCCAACCATTAATACTACTAATTAATGCTGAGTCCACCACTGAGCCATATCCCCAAGCACCCTATCTGTAAGGCTTTTAAACACATCCAGGGATGGTGACTCAAACACCTCCCTGGGCAGCCTGTTCCAGTGCCTGACAACCCTTTCAGTGAAAAAACTTTTCCTAATGTCCAGATTAAACCTCCCCTGGTGCAGCTTGAGGAGAATCCCTCTTGTTCTGTCACCAGTTACTTTTGAAAAGAGACCTCCAACAATGTCCTACCAGGTAGCTGTAGAGAGTGGTAAGGTCCTCCCTCAGCATCCTTTTCTTCAGACTAAATAGCACTAGTTCCCTCAGCCACTCCTCATAAGACTTGTTCTTCAGTCCCTTCAGCAGCTTAGTTGCTCTTCTCTTGACCAGTTCCAGCACCTCGATGTCTTTCTTGTACTTACTGATGGTGCATTCTATCTCCTCATCAAGATCATTGATGCTAAACAAAAGTGGTCCTAATATTGAGTCCTGGGTGTTTGTGACTAGCCACCTGCTGGATTTAACTCCATTCACCACCACTCTTTGGACCTGGCCACCCAGATGGTGTTTTAGACAGCAGAGCATAAGCCCTTCCAACCCACAAGCAGCCACTTTTTTTCATGACTATACTGTGGGAAATGGTGTCAAAAGCTTTACAGAAGTCCAGGTAGACAACATCCACAGCCTTTCCCTTGTCCACTGGGTGGGTCACCTTGTCATAGAAGGAGATCAGGTATGTCAGGCAGAACCATGCTGACTGGGTCTGATCCCCTGGTTGTCCTGTATATGGTGCATAATGGCTCTCAAGACAATCTGATCCATGACCTTCCCTGGCACTGACAGGTCTGTAGTTCCCCAGATCCTCCTTTCAGCCTTTCTTGTAGATGGGCATCACATTTGCTACTCCCCAGTCCACTGGGATCTCCCCACTTAAGCGGGACTGCTGGTAAATGCCGGAGAGAGGCTTGGTGAGCACAGTCACAGACTGCTTCAGTACTCTTGGATGTAACCCATCCAGCCCCATAGACTTGTCTATGTTCAAGTGGTGTAGCAGGTCACTGATAATTTCATCTTGGACTGTGAAGGTCTCATTCTTACACTCCCCACCCCTGCCATCTTCCAGCTCAGGCGTCTGGCTGTCTAGAAAACTAGTTCTACTTCTAAAGACTGAGGCAAAGTCATCAAGCACCTCAGCGTTTTCTTCATCTCTTGTCACTATGTTTCCCTCTGCATCCAATAAAGGGTGGAGGTTCTCCCTAGTCCCCCTTTTGTTAATGTATTTATTGATACATTTTCTATTGTCTTTAACTGCAGTAGCCAGGTTGAGTTGTAGCTAGGCTTTAGCTCACCTAATATTCTCCCTGCATAGCCTCACTACATCTTTGTAATCCTTATGAGAGGCTGCCCCCTCTTCCAAAGGCCATAAACATACCTTTGCTCCTGAATTCCAGCCAAAGTTCTCTGTTCAGTCAGGCCAGTCTTCTTCCCCACCATCTTGTCCTCTGGCACACTGGGACAATTGCTCCTGTGCCTTTAAGACTTCCTTCTTGAAGTATGTCCAGCATTCCTGGACTCCTTTACCCTTCAGGACTGCACCCCAAGGGACTTTGTCAGTCAGTCTCCTGAACAGGTGAAAATCTGCTCTCCAGAAGTCCAGGGTGGCCATTTTACTGACACCCCCTCTTTACTTCCCCAAGAATTGAAAACTCCATCATTTCATGACTGCTATGCCCACGACAGCCTCCAACCATTACTTCACCCATAAGTCCTGCTCTGTTCACAAGCAGCAGGTTCAGGAGGGCACCTTCCCTCATTGGGTCTTTCACCAGCTGTGTTAGGAAGTTATCTTCTACACAGTGCAGGAACCTTCAGGACTGTTCTCTCTCTGATGTATTTTATTTACACAGGCATCTGGAAATTTGAAGTCCCCTATCAGAACAAGGGGTAGCAATGGTGAAACCTCTCCCAACTGCTTATACAGTATTTCATCCACCTCTTCATTCTGATTGGGTGGTCTATAACAGACTCCCACCACAATATCAGCCTTGTTGGTTGACTAAACCTTATTATCACTTTCATTAAACTGTAGGCACTCATATGTGTCCCCCATATAGAGGGTCATGCCACCACCTCTTCTTCCTTACCTGTCCCTTCTGAAAAGTTGGTAGCCATTGACTGCAGCACTCCAATTGTGTAAGTCATCCCACCAAGTTTCTGTGATGGAAGCTATGTCATATTTTCTCGCTGCACAATGGCCTCCAGCTCCTCCTGTTTATTGCCCATGATGTATGCATTGGCATAGATGCACTTCAGCTGGGCTGATGGTCCTGCCACTGTTTTGGAGGGAGAAGCCCTAATTCCTGCCTGACCATTCTCAGCCACTTCCATGGTTACTAATATATCAATGAGCCCTGTGTTTTTTTCTGCCACTTGGATCACCATCCCCCACTTCCACTGAGGCAGCAGACTGAAAGACCTTACCAGTACACTGTCCCAGAAGCACTAGCATGCCACTCTCAGGCTTCTCTCTAGCAAGCCCCCTTCAAATCTAGGTTAAAGCTCTTTCAGTGAGCCCTGATAATTGTTGTCGCAGGATCCTTTTCCTTCTTTGTGACAAGTTTACCCCATCTGTTGCCAGCAGTCTTGCTGTCAACCCATCGTCAAAGAACCCAAGGTCCTGCTGGTAACAGGAAGCTAGGAATTCATCTGGTGGCTGTTCCTGTCTAAACCCTCATCAATCCCTCCAACTGGCAGGATAAAGAAGAACACTACTTGATCTCCTAATCCCTTAACCAGCCATTCCAAAGCCCTGAAGTATCTCTTCATTGCCCGTGGATTTCTTAATTTAAGTTCATCACTGCCTATTAGAAAAAATTATAAAGGGGTAGTAGTCCAAGGGCTGAAGTAGAGTAGGAAGTTTTCTCTTTATGTCCTTATCCCTGGCCCCAGGGAGGCAGCAGACTTCGCTAAGAAGTGGGTCTGGTCTGCAAATAGGGCCTTCCACTCCCTTCAAAAGAGAGTCCCCTATAATGAGGACACTTCTTTTTTATTTTACTGAAGTTGTTTTGATACGAGGCATAGTTCGACTTAGCCTTGGTGACACCTCTAAGCTACGTGAGAGCTATGAGAGCTGCCAGATCGTGGAGGGTTCTCCATTCCCCGGGTGTTTCCCTACAAAAGGAAAACCTCAGGAAAACCCCTGAACACGAGATCTGCTAAGATCTGCTGAGATCTGCTGCTCCTCTGCTGGCTGGGCTGGTCCCGAAGCAGCTGATCTTGCAGAGATCTTCATCACTTTCCCTCAAGCATTCTGCATGAAGACAGTTATCTTTTTAGGTAGTATACTGACCTAGTAGCACAGAAGGAAAAACCCTAAACCAAAAAGCACTGTTGCCTAAAGGACAGTACATTTCAAAACAGCAAGTAGACGCATGCTGTAATTCATCCTCTTTTCCCTGAATTTCTTCCATACAGATCTCAAACACTGAGTCTCTGAGGAGGAAGAGATGCAAACTGTGCTCCTCTTGAGCAGCTCCTAGCCATTAATTCATGAAGTGTCAAGGAAAGGCTGCCTGTTCGCCATGTCCCTCTGCCTGCCTGGCTGCAGCAGTGGGTGGTGACTAGTGGGATGATGTAACCTAAAGTGGCTGAGGGCAGTAGGTCACAGTTCATCTGGTTCCACTAAGGAATTGCAGCTGTGCAACCTACAACCTTTGCTTGGAAGAACGCTGGTCACATGCAAGAAAACTTCTTGTAGCTACTACTTCTATCTCCCACAAAGAAAGACACATGAAATGAGGAGACTACAGAGAATCACAATAGGTAACTGTCATGGCCCACATCCAGACTCAACAGGGCAAGGGCCATTAAACAAAGTAATCCCGAAGTATTAAGACAGGCAGGTTAAAACTTAAAGAATGTAAGTGCTAAAAGAAGAAAAGTATTTGAAAATGCTTTTCAGAGTCTCCAATGTCCATATACAAAACCATTTTCTGTGCAGTGATACAAGCAGATCACACTGTAAAATCAAGTATAAAGTCTGCAAAAACAGGTAACATTAGTTGCTCAGAAGAAAGGTCTAGTAATTCAGAAAAACATGGTATGACCAATAAGTGGAGAATATGATGAAAAAATAATGGTAAGAATTGCTAGCTAGCTCTCCTGATTTCATAGGAAAGCTAGTGTGTTTCTCATTTCAGTGTATCCCTTTGTCTCTCACTCTCCTAAGCGACATTCTAGTGAAGATCAAACTGAGGATATACTATGGAAAAGTCAATTAAATTTGAATGGAAAAGATGAACTCATGCTTTATTTTACCCTAGACCTCATCACTCCTTTTCATTCCTTTCTCACTCTCAATTTAACACTGTGCTGATTATTCACCTTTGCATCCCTACTCTGAAGGTTAACAGTGATGACTCTTTATGCAGTGCAACTTCTGTGTCTCTTGTTTCTCTTGATTGTCATCAATGCAGATTCAGATATTCAATTCTAATGTTCTCTGTGTTCTTTCAGTTCATCTGGAAATGAGAAGGCAAGACATTCTGAAACCTAGAACTGCTAAAAAGCTTGAAAAAGTTGTCAAATGGTATTTTTCCATCTTCAATGGTGTAATAGCAGTATGCCTTTAATAAATTCTCACTCAGTTGTAAAGTTCAGCATGCAGCAGTATTTCCATATTAGATGCAAAGTTATCACTTCTTTGAGTGGTTATCTTCTAGATGTTAATTATGTCTGAATTCTTTCCAAAATGAACTCATGAAAGAAAAATGACAGCTGAGAAGAAATACATCAGGAATTCAGATTTAATTTGAAGATAGAAGAAACTGAACAGAAAATGAGACTTCATAAACCTGCGCAACGTAAGAATAGTGCAGCAAGAGCTATAGAAGAATTTCGCTAATAGCTGAGATATAAGAATGAAATTCAGGTTTGTCTTATAACCATAAATGTGATCTAGTCTAGTATCACGATATGTCTGTGTGTGCACCTGGTGAACTTAAGTCACGAATTCCTTGCACAGTCCTGGACTTTACCAGACATAGGTGAGAAAATGGATTGATTTGAAACAGTGAGCTGACTACAGCAAAAGTGATTCACTGAAATCCTAGCTATCATCAGAACAAAGTGTGTGACTGCTTCGTCCAGAAGCACGCAGAGTGGGAAGTTTGGACTGTCTTGAAGATGTCTCCTGAAAGTTGATCAAAGTGCATTGACCATTTTGTGTGTTTCAATATGGTGACTAACATCCTGGGTGGAGAAATCTCACCCTTCCTTACAGATACTCCCTAGGAGACTCTCCTGTAGAACTGAATAAAGAGTCCAGAAATACGACATTATAAACAGTCAGTAGACACTTTTCTGCAGACATGGCCATGTACAAACAGTCTTTTGTACATGGTTAAAATGGTTAGGGTATATTTTGTATGTAATTCAAGCCAACCAATAATGAAGGGTCATGAGTGTTCTGGAATGGTCACACAGGGCCAGCTGAGTATAAAAAGTGGTTCAGAGAGTTTCACCTGATCCTGCTGAAGACAGCACGGATCCTTGTTATCACTATTTGGACAGTAACCAAATCATTCCACCTGAAAGAATTCATGACATCTCTGTCCTATGACATGATCCCAATAAATTTGGTCTTTTCTTCTAAAGAAGCTTTCTGCCTATGAGTGTCTGGGCAATATCAGAACACAAACTAAAGAAAGTGACCACTGAAGTATGTAAACGCAATCAGAGGCAATATAAGAAGCAACCACCTGGAGAAGAGTAATACATGAAATATATTTCACAAATACATGTATTTCTTGTGCAAAGAAAGTGAAAAATCTGACTTCCAAATCAGTAACAACAAAACAAAAACAAAACCAAAGCAAAACACACACACACACACACACAAAAAAAAAAAAAAAAACAAACAAACAAAAAACCACACACACAATAACAAAAAAAACCTAAACAACCAAAATCAGGTGAATAGAATAGAAGAATAGAATAGAATAGAATAGAATAGAATAGAATAGAATAGAATAGAATAGAATAGAATAGAATAATAGTTCAGTTGTAAGGGATCTAAAATGACCATTTAGTCCAACTGCCTAAATAACTAGGTAGCTCAAGGCCTTTGCAAAGAGGGTTGATGTTTGACACCAAAGAGACCAAGGGCAGACTAACTATCTATCTGCCAAAATAATGCTACAAAGTGCACTCTAAATGCTGAAAAGTGTCCTAAACTGGTGGTAGTGGGAGATTTGTCATTTATCAGCATAAGCAGTCCTTGAGAAAGGATGTTTCCTGATGAACTATAGATTTGCCATGTTGGGCAAGAAGTTTCACAGAAACAGGCATTCGGCTGACCAGTAATGGAATTCTTCTGCTTATTAGAAAAACTGAATTACATAATGACAAAAATCAAGAAACAGTGCTCTAGACTGCCTTTAGCTGTCAGAAGTTAGAAATGGAAAAAGGACTCGGAATGTATATAGACCGAAATTGTAAAACAATATCTTTCCTAAGTCAGGGCAAATTGGAGGCTCATACAGAGAAGAAAGGCTTGGTTTCATAACTTCAAATCACAGAACATAGAAAATCTGTTAAAATACAATAAAAAAAAAAAATAGATTTTAACAATCCAGAGAAAAGTTAGAGAAAAAACAAAAATTACAGAAAATGTCAATTAAGTGGAGATCAAATATAAGGGGGAGGTATGGAGGATAAAAAAGCAGACAAACTTGGCTTAGAAAGTGAAGGCAATGAGAAATAAACAACATTTTTGTAGAATTATGCAAGCAGGCTGATTGACACTGAACCAACTAGAGTAATGTATAAGATGTAAAGCTAAATGTAACATGAAAATCAAAAACTTCTGAACACAGGTACTCTGATGAAAGAAGTGTTAAAAAATAGTGGGAATAAAACTGCTGGGTAAGCATTCATGTATTTAAAAATAATCTGGGAGAAAATTATTATAACTTTTTGTCTTTTTTGCTGGTTCTGCATCAAGCACAAACAGTAAAACCACACTTTTTTAGAGGTTAAAAAAAGAAAAAAAAAAGAATTTTTTGAATCCAAGTAGTAAAAAACCTGTTAATATAATAGCAGTGTACAACTACAGGTACATGACTAACACTTAGCAGGTTTCAAATGTATTTGTGACATGGTGGGTATCTGCCAGCACTGACCACCTCTTTTCCCTTCCTGTTTTCTTTACAGCTGACATTTATTCTTAGCCCCACATACAACTATGGAGGACTTCTCAAATTGTGGCTGGGAGGCAGTGTAAAACTGCTGTGTGGTCTGAGGGAACCATATGAGCAGGTCAAACACCATGTCCCACATGGCCATTTGTGCTACTAAAAATTCTGCATGTTTCTTGTTACTCTAGGAGCATTGAACGGGGCTCCAGAAACAGCACGTTTCCTCCTGGCTGCTTCCTGCTAATAATTTGAAGTCTGCCAATGTAGCTCAGACCTCTCCCCTCTCCACACCCAGTCCCTAGGTTGCTAACCTTCCCTGCGCTGACAACAACTCTGAAAAAGAATGACAAAATCTGAGCCATCTTTCCAAACACAGGGAATGGCTTGCCATGGATTTATCTGTGGCAAAAAATTAGCCTTTCTGAGCCTACCATTATTTTTAAGAGCTTTTTGTTTATGGGACATATTAGGATTTTACACTCTACAATGAGAGAAAAGCCAACAAATCTCTAAGAGTTTATTCAGCTTTCCCTCAACTGCACCACTCCTTTGTCCCACACACACCCACACACATTATATCTTTTATTACATCAGAGAATGCTGTCTCAATGATGTAGTACAATATAGTACAGTACATCTGCACTGTGGCTTAGATGACTTAGGTAGTAAATAACAGGACTATTTTTCTAAGCTTTTTAAAAAAATAGTTTTATCATGTGCTTCTTCCTACTATCAACACCATCAGTCCAAATTACTTGTTTAGCTTTGCGAGCTTTCCCACTAGCTCACTAGGCCTGGCACAACATTTTCACAGCTGTGCCATATGCGTGATGGGAGTTAACAATGAGTCTCTGGTTAGCCGATGAAATTTCATTTTGCACTCCCCAGGTCTCCAATCCCCACATTCTATGAGGATGACAGACAGTTTGGGAGACCAGCCCCCTTGTCTGGCAACAGAGGTATTTGCAAGCAATAAAAACAAACCTTCTTGTTGGGGAGCTCCCCACATCTTTTCAAAACACTTAAACTCGTGAAGCACTAAAGACCTTTAGCCTCAGGTTTCCCCTCTCCACCCCAGGCTTGTGAATTACAGGCACAACACCCACTTACATCGATTTAACTACCTGGCCATTGAAATTGTGTAATTTCTACCAGTGGTGTGTTAAAAATAGCTTTTTTAAAATTTAGATTTCCTCAAACCTTCATTCAACTTCTTGCTGTTATTTTATCAGACCAACATGTTATTTGGTTGCTTAAAACCCTATATATACTGCAGGCCAACTAAGGGAAACACAGAGCAGCAACTTCAGCTGAGCCCAAGCAGTATCAGATGACAGCTGTGTAAGCCTGACGTCTGCCACCAGCTACTTGAATACACATATACTCTACTGCACTAGAGTATATTCAGATTATCACACAGAGGAGGTTATGGCTCAGATTTTACAGGAAAATCACTCTTAAAACACATGCAAAAAATTTAGTTAACAATGCCATTGCATTTTGTAGAGCAAATCTATCGGTTGAAGCATCTACTTGAAAAACATCAGTACACTGAAGCTACATGTTATTAGCTCTAAGTTTCCATGCACTTAATTCAGCAGTCACGAGAGCATTTCAAAGTGGCTGTACTCCATTTTGTCAAATTCCTTCTCCCACAGATAAGTTTTACTAGTTCCATTGTTCAACAGTAAAAATCAGCAACATGTTAGATAAACATTAAAGAGGAACCAAATTTGGTGATTCATGGTCATAGCTGGTTGTGTTACATTTAAGAATCACAGAAACGCTAGATATATGTAATTAACAAACAACAAAATATTATATTCATTTACTGACCCATTTTCAAAATCATCATTCCTTATTTCCTATAGTTGCACTTATTTATTTATATTTTGTAAAAGTAGGGCCATCTCTGTCTTGTAATTCCCGTGAGGATGAGCAGCGAGACCAAAACATACACTCAAGGCTGAGAATCTCTAGTGCACTAAAATCAAATGAGGAAGTAAATTCAGTGCAAAATGAAGAATTCCTCCACCTTTAAAACTTACATTTACAATGAGGGAAAGTGATAAAATGGTACTTGAGAGTAACAGTTTATTCTAATACTACTAAATGACAAGTGCAAAAAGAAAATTTTCTTTCACAGGAAACTATCTTCATATTCTCCTTAGTGTTAAGGTTACTCTAAAGCATGGTGACATTCTTTTCATTATCTCAGTTCAGTACTCAAGTTCCTCAGGTCAAGTATTCTGAAAACAACCACATAGGAAACTCAGCATTATATGGCAAATCAATACACTATGGTAACTAGCAGAAGAGAATCTCTAAGTCTTCAGGGGAAAATTGGATAGCTGCCATGTTCCTAACACTATTTTTTAAGTTTTCATGTAGAAGCAATGACTTGTTTAAATTTAGTTCATATTCTGAAGATTATCTTCAAACTAATGAGAACTCAGATTTAAAGTCACATTTTTAGAGTGTGTAAAACTACACATTTCACCCTGGCCTTTCATGCTTGTACTTGTCAGAAGCCTAGCTTACTGAGGAAACTGTAGACCTCCCAGTGGAGACCCTGCTGACATCTGGACCCGGTTCACTGCTAATAGGATTTTTTTCTCAAACCAGCTCTTCTCAGCCTCAGGTCAGTTAAAATCACATGAACTGAAGATAAGCAATTCAAGCTACAACAGTGCAGCATAAAAAAACTGAAAGATTCCCCTTTACACTGATATACACATAACAACTATCTTATTTCAGGCCAAAACTTTATGTGGTTCAGCCTAAAACAGTGGCCACTAGCAGCCACTTAGGGAAGAGTAGAAATAAGATAGGTATCTTCTGAACATACAACCACTAATAGGACAGCACAGGCCATTGCGTATATTCATGATAAATTTAGTATTTCACAAATTCATAGTCATTATATCAGAAATTCAGTTCTGAATGTCGAGTAACAGCTAAGGAATTTATGGAAATTATTCATTCTTTTAATAACTGTAGGTAGCATTGAGTAGGAAGAGTGATTTTGCTTGTAATCATCTCATGTTAGAATTATGTGACTTTCACCATCAGAAAACACACTGCTAAAAGAAATAATTTCTAAAGTCTCCCTGAAGACATGGCTGCAGTAGTGCTACCACAAAAATAAAGAGTGGAATGAGTTCAAAACTTTCTAAGACAATTTGTTTCTGTTTTCTGAAAGCAGTAGCTAAGCAGCAGACAAGGACTATTTATTCCTCCTTGTTTTGTGAGACTGTGGAACCTCTAATGTTAAATATATTCTGTCTAATTATCACTGTGCAGAAAGATGCAGGTTCGATCCTCAAAATACAGTAGTGCCAACTTCTGCAGCTCTCCTTGTTAGCACAGTTTTTACTATTCTTAGAAGGTAGCCTGTGATAATTTGCTGTTCAACTCTTTCTTTTATCTGAGTGATAAATACACAAGAATGAGAGAAAGATATTTGATTACTGATTTGAAAGCAGTCCAGCTCAGTTTTCAGAAGCCCCATCTATTCCCAAGTGTTGAGTGTAGCTGGCTTAAATCATCATGTCTCCATTATGTGATTAAAACCACCCCTGACCATGCTGTTTCTATGTTTGTCTCTGTTTTTGACTCCCATGGCATCAGAATATCCCCCTCTCCCCCATTAAAGGCGATCACAGATTGAGAGTTGGCAGCTTTTCCTTTTTATATATACCACTTGAATCATGAGTAATGAGGGGCATTTTATTTAGGGGTGTTCCTAACAACGGGACCCTGTCCAGCTGCCATGTGTCTGTTAACTGAATGTTAAAACAAGGTAGGTTAATGTTAGGCAAGTCTCCTTGGAAAGTTATTAGCACAAGAGACTGTTTATTGCTAAAACATTCTTAAGTAAAAATAGAAATATATTTAACACTGTGTCCTAGATTTCCAACATACATCTCCAAATAGAGTGTTTTAATCATTCAGCACTTTGTTCAGTAATAGCTGCTAGCTGGTCTGATAACCCCTCTTGCTTTTTCATTCTGGTTTCAACAAGAATAGCAAATAGCAGCATTATAAAACCAAAAGTAAGTTCCAAGATTTTCCAAGTTTATGCGACTTCTCAAATTACCAGGAACAAGAAAGCTATTAATTTTAAAATCAACTTAATCCTAGCATGTTTAGAATTAACAATTATATTCTCTTCAAAACAATCCTCTGGGGCAGGCAAGAAAGTTTACCAAGAAATATGTTAATAAATATGTGAAGCTCTGGCAAAATCACATCGCTGCTCTACAGTAGACTAGCAAAAGGAGTTGAGAGGGGAAAAAGAAGAAAAAAGCACATAGAGATTAATCATGGCAAAAACAACAGACAAGTTGCTTTTCCAAATTTTCACTTACGATGGCTGTAGCTCACACATTCAAAAACTGAATAGATGAAGCCAAGGTAAAAACACTAAGGTAAATTGATTATGTGTTTTATATAATCAGCTTATTTTCATTGTATTGCTCTAATCCATATTCTTCAATAAGAAGCAGTAAAGAAATAGATGTTATGACATTGCTATTTTCTATTCTTCACTTACATGCCTTTCAAAAACTGCAAGAAATATCCTAGGAAAGCACACAAAACTTGATGGCGGAGTAGTTGCCACAGTTTGGAGTCACCGCAAATCTGACAAGCGTACCCTTTGTCCTTCCCTCCTGATTACTGAGAGAGATGTGAAACCGAACAGGTCCCACGGCAGACCTTGTTGAATGCCCCCCTTGTTACTGGTCTCTAGGAAGAGTGCAACACTCATTATGTGACCATCCAAACAGCATTTTACTCGTCCACCCACCAAAGCTTCATTGTTTTAGAATGAATATAAGAATACTGTGGTAGACAACATCCAAAGCTTTCCTACAGACCATGTAAATGACATCCAGTGCCCACACATTATTCTCAAATCCAGCCTTTTTATCCTTGGTAAAGGGCAGTCAGGTGGATCAGGTTAGACCATGCTGAGGAATATTGACACAAAGAAGGCACTGCCTCTGTTTTATCCATGTCCACTGGAAGCTCTTTCTAAGCTTTTATTACCATGAAAAGAAAAAGTAAGGAAGAATTCCCAGAAGAAAAAAGGTTTCCCTTTTGCATGGAAAGAGCCTAAGTATGCCAAAAGAGAAAAAAGTTCAAGAGATGGCATGGTACCTCTGAGGTAGCAGAAAGGAGCATTTCCTTGGAACCAGGGAGAAATGTGTAAGTTTGCTACCACTGAGTACATCGGAAGCAAGTAAGACCTGTAAGGACTGAAATAACACAGAAAGAAAAAAAACTCTTATAAATCCATTTGTTTCTGCTCTTATTGAAATATTTTGTACTAAGTTGTTTTCTTCTCCATTTAAAAAGATTAATTTATTGATTTTATTTTTTTAACTGTTCCTTTAAAAGTTTAAAAAACCTTCTGGGGAATTCATTATAGGAGAAAATTTAAGCACATCC
>JAAGNO010022609.1:0-41683 GCA_033439905.1 Ceryle rudis
GCGCGGGGCTGCTTTGTGCCGCGGTGCCGGGCGCCGCTTCCCCGGCTCGTGCTGCAGCCTTCAGCCGCTGCCCACCGGGCGGGGTACCCGGGCGTTACCCAGCCGGGATCCCGGGTGACAGGCCCTGCCCCGAGAAGTGAGCCGTGCCCCGCACGGGGCGTTTCTCCAGCCCGTTCCCCAAGGCAGCGGTGCCGCCGCGCCCCTGCAGAGTTGGCTGGGCTTGCAGCGAGTGCTGCGTCTCGGGCGCTGTGGAATCGGGACCCCATCCCGCTTCGCGAGGAGCTCGAGTGGCGGCGGTGTCAATGTCCATCGCTCTGCAGTTACCAGTCCTGGTGGTGCCACACACTCCGTGTCGCCGGATAGATCTTCCCCATGAGCTGTTCTTTGGCTTTAAATTACCTCAGGGACTAGTAATGTGTAGCCTGGTCCGTGGTAGTCAAGGTGATGTTTCAGTTCAGAATAATAGTAGCAAATGTGATGCCAGACTGCAAAGAAGCTTCCAAGGATGCTTCAGAGATCTGCCTGAACTGCAGAGAGCAGGCGCAAGCTGAGAGGGCTGAGGTACTGGTGCTGTATCCATCAGTGCAGCGCGCAGAACCGATGTCCCGCCCCTCTGGGGTTGTAGAGGGAGCTTGCACCAGTCTTCTTGGGAGAAATTGTCTGTCTGTCTGTCTTGCATTTCCTATGAGATAACAGTGAGCTGTGTACTAAATTCTCATTGGATTTCTTTGCTGTTTAGCTCTTTTGAATTATTGCATTGTTTGTCTTCTGTCCTCATTCTTAAGTTCAAAAAACCCCTGTTCCTTACAATTTTTCCTTTTGTCCTACATTTCCTTCTACCTGTACGCTTGCTGTGATTTCCTGATTATATTCCCATTTTACAATACATCCCACTAAGGACTAAAGCTGAAGTGGCTCAAAAATCTCCTGCACTGCCTTGCAAGCCACAATTGTGTCCTCTCTGGTACTGAGTCAGCACCTGCTAATGCCAAGGCAGGTGTCTCCTGTCTCTCCTGGTCTAGCCAGCCAGCTTTAGAAACAGTTTAAGGAGGTTTTTTTATCAGGTAAAATGAGATAGCATAGGGCTCCTTATGGGATCTTTACTTTGACTTTGGGAACTTTGACTTGTGGAACTTTACTTTGATGTGGCCATTCTGTGTTTGGATGCCATCTCTGCTTTCATCCTGACACTTTCCAACATTTGAGGCTGATTATGTTTTTCTCAGTTTCTCTCTGAAGCTTTCACAGTTTTATTTAAGTTACTTCAGTGAGGCACATCGTAGACTAAATCAGAAAAATCTTCATCCAGTGAGGGACCGAGAAGTTGCACAGAAGTCACGTGACCGAATACGATTTTCAGGGATGGTGGTTTCTGTCTTCTTGCCATTGCTGCATTTTCTGCCGCTCAGGGCACTCGTGCAGCTCAGGTCTCGTTCACAGGAGCACCTAAAAGAAGCAGTCCCACTCGCTGCTCACGCAGTGCAGACGTGGCAGGGGTGGCTCGAGCTGTATCAGCTCCTGCAGCTTTCCTCCTCTCTAGGACAGGCGTGTTCACAGTCATACTTCCAGCAGTAATTACTGCTGTAATTACCAAAATTCATTTGTAGGCTCTGTGGCCTGCCCGCCTGACCTTTCACATTGTACAGGTGGGGCTGCTTACTGTGTAACGGGTGAGCAAAGCTCGTGCCTCAAAGTTGAAACACGTTCAGCACAACACAAAGTTATGGCTGAGCTGGAAGCAGATCCTGGATTTCCCAGCAGCTTCTGACATTCTTAACCTCTTTTTTTTTTTTTCATTTTGTAACGTACCTCTCGTTGAATTTCACTTGGTTAGTTGTGTTGTATCCATTATATCTTACTGTCACAGTGCTTTTCTAAAAGAAAACTTGAATTAACTCATTTTGACACTTCCTTCTTGAATGTCCTTGTTACAGTTTATGTCTGTAATCTGCAAGTGAAGCCTAATTACACATTTTGTTGAATTTTCTCTTTTCTTCTTTCAGCCGAGTGGTTTTACCTTGCTCAGTGCAAGAGGTACGTCCTCATCCAAGCTGCATTTGTTTGGGGGTGAGGGGTGGGAAGATGTTTGTGTCAGTTTAAACCTGAGTGGCCTGGACCCACGTGTGTGTGCCCAGCGGTCTGCCGCAGGCGAGGTGCGGTGTGCGAGCCGCCCGTCCTGCGGAGCGTGGATTCCAGAGGAGGCCGGTGCTGCAGGCAAAGCACCTTTAGTTGTTTGAGCCGCTCCGTGTCTTATGGGCAAGGAAGGAAAGTTGTGTGATTCTGCACCACAGCAGAATTTTCCTGCTGATCAAGGCACTGAGTGACTCCAAGCCTTTGCCTAGAGGCAAAGGTGGGAATCCTCTCCCAAGATCTGAAGGCAGCAATTTAAATGTCTCTGAGATACCTCTAAATGAAAGTCACGATAGGAAATCTGCACGTAATTCTGAGGGAAACCGTCGTGCTTTCTTTCATCTACAGCTTGCATTTTATGGGTCCCGTGAGGGCACTATCTACTTGGTTAAAAGTATGAATCTGGGAGGCTCGGAGCTGGAAATCAGTCACCTCTAAATCCGCAAACTAAAAATTATATTTCTTTTATACAGTTGAGAACAACACGTATACTTTGCTTTTAGGATGAGAAAAATGAAAAATGTATTTGGTGCACTACACCAAAGTGTTGCACTAATGTGAACAAGCTGATTAGAGACCTGCTGCTTGTGAACTACGGATAGATTTTGCCAGTAGATTGTCATACTTTACTAAATACACAGTTTATATGGTGCATGTTACTTTACTGATAATTTTGCTTGTACTCTCAAATTTTCACTGGAAACAGTGAGATTCCTTTATGTATGAGAAGTTTCAGCTAACTTTTAATATTGAAATTTTACTTCTCTTTTCAGTATCAAGTTGGGCAACTTTATTCTGTGGCAGAAGCTAGCAAAAATGAAACGGGAGGTGGCGAAGGAATTCAAGTGTTAAAAAATGAGCCTTATGAGAAGGATGGTGAGAAGGGACAATATACTCACAAAATCTATCATTTAAAGAGGTGAGGAAAACGGGTACATGTTTATGGTCACTTGGTGTTGAGTGAGAAATGTCTGAAAATGAGATCCCTCCACTGTTTACCCTTCTGGGATGTTATTTGTGTTTTCCTGCCACTCTGTAGTTTGCTGAGTTGTGCATGAATGCTCCAGTGAGTGGGAAATCATGTGAAATATGGTGGGTTTTAAATATGTGGGATAGAATAATGGAGAACCATGCAAAATGTCCGATCTGAGAATAGGCAAATGCATCTCTAAGTAGAAGTAATTTTAGTTCTTCATAGATAGCCGAAATGATGGGCTGTTACCAGAGAGGCTTTGTAGGATGTCCCAAAGGACGGGAATGTTGGTATAAAAGGATAGAGAAAAGGAGAACTGTTATGGCATTGTGAAGGAAGAATGTCTTTATGTGATCTGGTATCTAAGAGAGTTGCTACTGCCCGAGCACTCTTTAAAATGCTCTGTAAGGCATCACACAAGTTCTTGTCGTGTGTGTGGGGGTGATGTTTTTCTGAGAGACAATGAGTAAGTAAGGTAAATAATCTCTCCAGAAGTTATGTGCATTTCAGACTGGGTAAAACCTGGGTTGTTTGGAGAACTGACCCTCCAGGGATGAGCAGCCGATGTTCCTCTGCAGGGCTGCGGTACCGTAAGGGCAGCTGTATTGTTAGGGTTTGTAATATGCTGGCAAGTTGTGAGGATTAGCGTGCCAAATGTTCACAGTTGGAGAAAAAAAAGATTTCAAGAGTTAAGAAGACAATACATTTACTGTTGGCTACCTCTGGAGGAGGCACAAAGACAACGTAGGAATCAGCAGTGCTCTTCAAGAGCATCGGCGTGTTTAGTGTCTCAGCTGTGAAGTGAACGTGAAGGCAAACGGTCCTCGGGGTTGTTGCGTGCGAGGGATGGATCATAACTCCTCTTGGTTGGTGTTGGGCATTGGACTTCCAGATGTGCACAAACTAGACAGAAACTCAAGGGCAGAAGGAAACGTGGGCAGCACGACCTGTGTGGAAGTGCTGGAAGAATTGTGGTTGCTTATTCCAGAACAGGACAAGTCCCGGATGAATGGGATGTAAGGCTCCTGCAGTGTGAAAAAGGAATCATCAGTTGGCTTTTTGTCCTTGAATCTAAAAATAAATAAGGACAGAAACTTATTCCCTATCCTTGGAGAAGAACTGAGGATGGAATGCCTGTGTAGACTGAACTCTCTGTCCCTTACGCACATTTGGACACGTAGTTTGCTTATATTCGCCTGCTTAAGGGCACCAGCCTCGAGTATTCTTGGTAATACCAAATTTTTCTTGTATCAGATTTTGTTGCCTTTCTTCCAAGCACTCAATTTTGCGTAAGTGCCATGGGCAGTCTATTGGACTAGAGAGGGCTTTTTGTCACCAGAGATGGTGATTCTGCTGCTCGCAGTCAGCTGCACTTCTCCTCAGGCACGGCTGAACAGCGTCCATCCAGGCTGCAGCCAGACTGGCTATGGGGTGGGTCACAGAGGAACCAGCAGCCCTGCTGAGAGTGTTGGGGTGAGACCTCTTGGGCAGTGCTCTTCCTCAACAGTTGTGTCTGCTGCTCTTGAAGAGAAAGCACAGCTTTCATCATGATCATAGTGCTTCCAAATGATGTCTAGCTCACTCTTAATTATTTCACTGTTACCTTCCCCATTTTTTGACTTACTTGTTTTGTGATCAGTAACACTGTTGGAGTTCCTGCCTGTTTAACTATGGATAACTTGTACATCACAACGTTTAAAGCACTTGAGTAGAACGGGCCTTTTTTATTAGAGTGCAAGAAATCAATGATGCATTTCAACTGGCAGTAATTTTAACGTCATCAATGTTTGGTTTTCCACAGTAAAGTTCCTGGTTTTGTAAGGATGATTGCTCCAGAAGGCTCCCTGGTGTTCCACGAGAAGGCTTGGAACGCGTATCCCTACTGTAGAACAAGTAGGTCTCCTGATGTGTGTTTTGATGTCAGTGTTCAGTCAAGGGATGGTCTTAAATGGTTTAGGAGAAAAGAGGGTGCCATCAAGTGGAAAATATATTTCAAATTTTAATGCTGAGTTTGTGAGATCTCCCCTTCTGAAAAGGGGAGCTGCTTCTGAAGAGAAACCACAGCGGACCAGTTTACTGGTCCCTGCAGAGTCTTAGTATCCAGTTGTCCTTAGGAAAGGTCTAGAACAGAGCCTGTTTGAAAAGAATTTAATTCTTCATGATCTGTTAAAATAAGGTGACTGCTTTATTTTAATACTGCTAATTGTGTAAGTTCTAAGAGCGGGCTCTGTTTCTTTTGTGTTTGTTGTGTTTCTGTTGAATAGCTTGAAGTCTCTTACAGTGAACTTCTAAGGTTAAGGTCAGCAAGCCAAAGTCTGCTGAACTCTGCTGACTTGATGCACAAATGCTGTTAGACTAATTTGAGTGTTTCTTATACTGTGAAGCAATTGTTGTATGTGAGACTTTTCTGAAATGGCTGTATCTAATAACATATTGTGTTTCCTTTTCATTTTCTTTGCGTGCATTTCCAACAACCAGTTGTGACAGTGAGTATTTGAATTACTATCAGTCCTATGTTGGGTTTTTTGAAATACATTTTACTTGTTGTTACTGCTACAATTGGCTCTGACTCTAGCTAGCTAGCTCCAGCGTTCAGACATGCCTTGCCAGGGTTCCTGGCATAGAGCTCCTTGTTACTTTGTCTGCATGCGGCTATAATTAGAACTGTAATTTGTCAGAGAAATGCTTTCATTTTTCACATCATTTTCTGTGCCTTTACTTACCATTACAGCTGCGTAATGACATGTCTTACCTCACTGGTGAGACATAATGTTAAAAAAGAAAAAACAAAAAAAGCCCAATCAGAAGTTTCTACACTCTTGAGTGCAGAAGGAGGAATGAAACGGAATTTCAGACAGTCCTGAAGTGTCTGAAATCCCATTTCTGTAGAGTGAAATCCTGCCTCACTTAAAGTGGGTTAACTGAGAACCGAAATGGACCATCTGTCTTGGGAGTTGCATTTTCTTTTGGTTTTATTTAAGATGCACGGGAAAGAGATCATTAAGACTTCATTTCCCTCTGTATATACTTTGGTGACCTCTTTTAGAAAGCTTCAAAGTTTGATGTTCAATTGCTTTATCCACTCACTTGCAAACTTGGTGTAGGTTGTCGCTGGGTGGATGCAACTTCAGGAGTAACAAATGAGTTTGTGAACTGTTTAGCTCGACTTACCATGATACGTGTGCACGCTGGTGTGTGCGTTCTTGCTTCTGAAATCAGAAGTGTTCTTTTCTAGCCTTTAGACATACAGTTTAGTGGTAGCTGGACCTTGATGATCACAGCCGCGCTATACAGTATCATCTAACATTTATTAGTGATCACACCTGCCTCAGAACAGTCTTGTTTACTAAAAAATTAATGCAAATGTATTTTAGTTGTTTTGTCTTAACTGCAGTATTAATAATTTGAAAACTACTTGGACATGGAAGTAAAGAATTTCAGAGTTGAAGAAGAAGGGTGGTAAATGACAGTATTATTTTTATTTGTCTGCACAGAGCTGGAGTTCTCAAGCATGCCTGGTTTCAGTGTAGTACTGCTGTAGCTGGTACTTCAGATTTAGATACTGGTTATCTTCTCATGCCACTTTCTGTGTGTGGGTAAGGGGGCTGGCTCTCCTGTGAGTGGAATAGAATGTGTTGCTAGTCAGGGCTTAGTAGGGACTTGCATGTAAATGACATTTTTCTAAACTTTAAGCAGAAAGGTGTAATCACTCGTGCTTTTTGATTTTAATTCTTACAGAATGAATACATGAAAGATGACTTCTTCATAAAAATTGAGACCTGGCATAAACCAGATCTGGGGACATCGGAGAACGTGAGTTGGGATTTAGACACCAGCATTAGTAATACTTTTCAGCACATAGTCATTAGATAGTTTATACCTGAAAATGGTGGATAATTACTGCATAAAGTCAAAGCCTTACCAGTGATCACTGTAAAAAAGAAAAGCACTATTCAAATACTTCTAAGAAATAGATAGTCAGTACATTCTTCTAAATTTCATGTTCTTTTACCTTAGACATGATAGTCAGATAGGCTGGCAGGTTTCACAACAGGTTCCACCAGGCTAGTGGAGTTCATCTGTGTACGCTCACGTAGAGTTACGTAGCGAAGCTGCTTCTGTACATTTTCCAGGCTGGCGATATTCTCATTTTCCTCCCTAGACAAATGATTTGCTTCACAGGTCTCTTCAGGAGATCTTTTTATCTATACTGACAAACACTTATAAGCCACCCACAGTGTATGTTCAGTGTTTGGATGAACTGTGGCACTACATGTCTTACAGAGAAGGAGAGTGTTTCTTGGACAGCTCTGCTTGCAGTAATTCTGAGTGTGGGGAAGCCTGACAGACTGCAGGTGTGAAGCTGATGACATCTTCAGGCCTTTATTACCTTTGCATCACACACACTTCATCTGAACCATAATAAAAAGGCAGCCTTATGATTTAGAGAGCCTACTAGATTTAGTCAGGTTATTGAAACGTGCTATATTTGCAGGCTTTGGAATTTGTGTAGCTTCTTCCTAGATCAAAAAAGCTCATGCAGGTTACTGAGTGGGTAATGTTTCTAATTAGAGCTTGTTTTCATGAACACGAACAAATATGACAGAAGGATACAGCTTAATCTTAAATCCTGGTTTCCTGAATTCTCGAGAAGTGACGGCTTTGTGCTGGTTTAGAATTGGTTCGTGAGTGAATTAAGCTGTAACTGTGGAGATTATTCCCTTTTAGAAAGGCAGAGGAAGAAAGGGTGGGTTTTTGAGAACACTGC
This sequence comes from Ceryle rudis, assembly GCA_033439905.1. Classification (NCBI taxonomy): domain Eukaryota; kingdom Metazoa; phylum Chordata; class Aves; order Coraciiformes; family Cerylidae; genus Ceryle; species Ceryle rudis. The sequence goes on from JAAGNO010022609.1 coordinate 7,872, forward strand.
CTTTATGAAGTCCAGAAAAAATCCATGGAATGAGGTACACCGCTGTGTAAGGTGACAGCATGGAAAAATCACACCTTTTTCTCTTTTTGCAGGTGCACAATTTGGATCCAAACACGTGGAAGAGTGTTGAAGTTGTCCATATTGACATTGCAGATAGAACTCAAGTAGAGCCGGGAGTAAGTAAATGTTTTGCTATTGGGATATGGATTCAGCATGCAGCTAATTCCACTGAGGCTTTGTGTTGACTATGAATAAACTAAAATGGTATGGATTTTACCAAACAGATAAATAAAATTGTCTTGAATAGAATCATTCATCCTAAAGTTCCACACTTCACAGTAAATGCATTTACACCTTCAGTCTACTAAACGTCTTCTAGTTGCATGAGTGAGAGGTGAAAGGCAGCAGACTTTTGGCATAGGGGTGGTTTTTACTTTTAATTGTAGATAACATAATTGATTTGGTCAAGCAAACATTTATGTACTCATCTTGGTATGTGAGAGCAAGTGCAAGGATCTACCCCAGCTGTCCTGCGTGCCAGAGCACAGCATCTCCACCAGGCTCCTCCTGTGCTTCTGCTGCTACTTCTGCTTCATTTGATTAAATTCTGTCTCTGTACACGACCGTCACTCTTGGGTTATGGCAGTCTCAGGAGGATCAATCAGGTTTTTCCATTGAAATCAAGACATGGGGTTTTTTTATTATTTTTAAACTTTGTTTGTCAGTGTAGTTCTCAAGACATGAACTGCTCATCTCCTCTGAAAACTGTGAGATTACTTTCTCAGTTTTGTCTTTCTTTAGTCATTACTTTGGCAGACCTAAGTGTTCTGGATACAACCAGAAATCTACCCAGAGGAGTCTGTGGTCTTTTTCCCATGAACCTGAAGCTTAATATCTTGATATAGGAAGCAAAAATTTAGAAGGACAGATTTTACTGGTAGGAGCCCAGGGTTACTCAGTGAATTTGTATAGAGAGCATAGCTATACGTTTGGGAGGGTTGTCTTTACCAGGACGGTGTGGAGTCTGTGTTAGCTTCCTTAGATGTGATGGAAGTGGGCAGCTAGATGAGGTGAGTGTGGCCAGGTTTAGTGCTGGGCACACACACTTTCAGCTTGCCTTTTCAGTAGCACTTCGCACAGGAAGGGCAGTGGTACCCTGAACGTGGTTGTATCAAATTCTACTGAAATAAATACATTAAGGGATTCCTAGTTAAGCTTTACCTGCTGTGTTGAGATTTAGCTGACAGGACGACGCACGATATTTGTAAGAGCTCCCATTCTTTTCCCCTCTATTGTCAGGTTTTTGTTAACCAGCTCATAGTCATATGTTTGGGTTGGAAGAGCTAACCAGTTCTAACCCCCCCGCCACGGTCAGGGACACCTTCCACTCGACCGTATTGCTCACAAGCCCTGTCCAACCCGGCCTTGAACATGTCCAGGGATGGGGCATCTGCACCCTCTTTGGGAAACCTGTCCCAGTGTCTCCCTACCCTCAGAGTGACGAATTTCTTCTTAATATCCAATCTGAACCTACCCTCTCCAAGTTTAAAGATGTTGCCTCTTGTTCTGTCACTACGGAACACACTCTTGTTCTGTCACTATTGGGGCTGTTGTCTGGTTTGTTTAACTGTAGCAGTTGGACTGTTCTATATGGAATCATTAAATTTTGAATGGTAGGAAAATGATATGCACTAATATTGACACTTACCAACTTGTGTTTACACAATAAATTTGATTGTCTCAGTTTTGTGCAGGCAGATGTTCTTTATACTATGTAATTACTATTTTCTGAGAGTAAGTACTTGAATATCCTGCGCTGTGAGGAGGGGACTCCTTTGCAGGAAGGTAGAGGAAGGAGAGAAGAGTTTCTGCTTCATAAATTTCCGTTTGCATTACCACCGTAGGTGTATAACCTGCACTGTTGCTTAACTGATGTTTAGCAGCTGTGGATTTACATGTCTGAAAATACATTGTTTGGAGAACCTCCCCGTAAACCAAATGAAATGTGTCTTGCCTATTTTAATGCAGTGAGGAAACATTTTGCTGCCCTTTGTTCTTTCAGGCGCTCCATATGACCTTAGAGCTGAAGTGGCAGGTGAATGTCTGTTGTGCATTCCCTGTTGCATGCCTGGAGTTGTGGCAGACAACGGCAGTGCTGTCATCTGTCAGAGCATGTGTGCGGTCACAGGGTGTGCAGAGGGGTGAGCTTATTCCTGTGTGGTGAACTTCAGTATTTATTCTGTTGGAAGTGCTCTCGGTGAACAGCACTGCTCATGCTGTGTGCCCCTTGCACGGTGAGGTGATGTGGTCACCTCTGATACTGCCAGTTCCCCTTCTGCTGAAGATGACAGATGGTGGTATGCTAAAAAGTTACCTTTTTGTCTCAGAGCAAAGTTCCATCTCACTCAGTATCCTGTTAGTGGCCAGTAGCATAGACTTGTAACTTGATGTATATACTAGAAGCTGGGAGATTCACATCTCTGAAAGATCCATCTGTATTTAAAGGACTTCCAAAGCTAATGGTTATAGCTGACCTACTACATTTATTAGCTACTGACATGCCCATGAGCACATCTAATCCATTTCTAAACCCATTTATACTCTTGACCTTTATGGCCTCAGGAGTGGACGTCCTTGGAACTGCTTTCAGTACATTACCTGCTTTTTTTTTTTCTTTTTTTCTTCTGTATATTTGACCTAGAGAGTATAAAAACTATGAGTGTGGAGTGGTTTAACCCAGAGTCTTAAGCCTCTTGTGATGTTCTGCACTCTCTTTTTTAGTAACTTCTAATGCCATTTGTTCTTTTAGCAAATATTTTGAGCAATTGTTTTCAAATTCAAAGTCACATTATAGCTCATCGTTGTGTAGGAATACCTAGGACTAATTTTCACCATCTTTATTTCCATTTTATCTCCCAGAAATTCAGATTTTCAGAGTCCTGACTTCATTAAACAAAGACTGGCTTTGTGCACTTTTTTCTGACTCTGAGTTACCTGGAGGCTGACACCCTTTCCACTCTCCTTGTTTGCCACTTTCCTCGACAGTTAAGGATTAGACAGTATAAATTCTCCAGGACCCACATGCGTAGTCTCTTCTGTTATGAAAATTTGCAGTTTCTGGCCTTTGTTTTCTCTCTTCTCCCTCTCTACTGTTTGTACTGGGGTTTTTTTGTAAGTTCAGCTGCATCATGGTAACAAACTTGCCCTGAACTACATTCTTACTTCAGAGAAGGCTGCTGGGTTTGTAAAGTGACTGTCCCTGATGAAAGTATCAGCTGTTTTCCATGTGTTCTATTTGTCCAGACATTCTTTTCCCACAATTTCTTCATCTTTGTTCAGTGATTTTTAGAGCAGTCAGTCACTGGCTCGCTCTGCTGGGTAGCTTCTGCGATCATTTTTCTTTTGTGGCTTTTTTGTTGTTTTGTTATGATGTTTTTTGTTTGGGAACTACCATCCTAAGTGGCTGGGTGGGCTTTTAGGTGTGCTTGTTTTTTTTTGGTTTTGGGGTTTTTTTTTTGTTTTGTTTTGTTTTGGTTTTTTGTTTTGGTTTGGTTTGGTTGTTTGGTTTGGTTTGGTTTGTTTTTTTGTGTTTGGGGTTTTTGTTTGTTTGTTTGTTTGTTTGTTTGTTTGTTTTAGGGAAAAGGAATAGTCAGCATTGCCAAAGGAAAGCTTTATGTGTACATTGATTTTCTCAGTCACGGTCTTGCCTGGAAAAGCAACTCGGACGTGCTCTCTTGGATAGCAGTGTGATGGAAAGGATGGAACTGTGTTTACAAGATCCAGCAATTTTGATAAAAGTTTTCATATATTTGAGATTTATCCTTTTGTTCAGTGAATGAACCTTGTCCAACCCACTGCCGTGTAGCGGTTACTTTAGTTTCAGAACTACAGTCAGCATAAATATAAAAATAGTAAATTTCTTTAAGATGCTAATGGCATGCACATGCTAACTCATGCTCATTTAAGTGTATGTATAAATAATTTGGCTGACATCTGTGGCTTTCTTTAGATATAAATGTAACCCTGCCCTCTCTTAATCATCTCCAGCATACAATCTATAGCTTGATGTGATTTGTGTATAAAAATCACTTCCCGGGAGGGTTAAGACTTTTTAAAGGGTAAGCAAAATTGAACACTCAATTAACATCAGAAGAGGCTACATTTTTGGAAACAATTTGTAAGAAAGTAGAGTCTAGAAAAAAAACCAAAGAAATTGAAATCAGGTTTATAGCTATTTTTGTACAACAAAGAAACTAAATGTCTCGTTCTAAATTGTAGTGGATCTTTGTTATATTGAGTGAAACAAAGTTCAAAAATTACAAGTTTATACAAATTGGTCAAATTAGTTACTAACACGTGCCTTGAGAGAGGATTTCTCTGTGCTCTGCAGTAAGTGCTGTCCCTTGTTCTGCAGTATAGGAAGCAGTCTGTAAAAGGGTGTTAAAAGTTGCCTGAGTGAAAGGGCTGGTTTTCTGATAGGTGGATCTCTCTCATTTTGGACTTAATTTATTATGTGGTAGGCATCTAAAAAGTCCATATAATTAGTCCAGAAGCTGATCATCATCACGTGCTTTATTGGTCTTGGAACCAATGGTGCATTTTCTGCTCAGTAACACCAGTGGTGTGTGTGTGTTCTCCTGTCTAACAAACCAACGCAATATTGAGTTGAAAAGTCAGAAATTGTGTCCCCCGGTGTAGTTCATGTTACGCCACTCGGTTCAGGAAGCTTTTCATGAATTCTCAGATAAGATCAGGCTTGTATCATTTGTGTCTTGGGTTCTAAAAGTCTTAAAGTCATTCTAGCCTGTACGTATGCTTTCAAGTTTTACACTACTCGTTAGAGCACGCTCTGAGCTATCAGTGCTGTTATCACTTTTAGCAGGTCTTACAAATGAGAGTGAGAATTGTCAGGAAGCGCTCGGATTCTGGGCTCGTTGCAGTTACCGCTTTATTGTATGTGGTTCGCAGTCTCTCTGAATAATTCTTTATAACCGTTTGTTGCATTTCTGCATATTACTTTGAGATTTTGAGCAGAACTGCCTATGAAAGGGTATTTGTGTATTTCTCTGAAACGTTTTTTTAGCTTCTTTATATTGTTATGCTGCTGCATAACGATGTTGTGCCTGTCTAGCTTTCAAGAGGGCTTCAGGATTTTTCAGTTGTAGTATTTGTTCCAGCAGCTGCCTGGTTTTCTTCCTAAGAAGGACTTGTTGCTGTCAGGAGTTATGCTCTTGCGGCACAGATATTTTCCTTAAACTCTGCAAAGAACTGTTGTTTATTTGCACTTTGGCTGTAGTCCAGTCTTCCTCCTCGTGTGCTGGTAGGGTTTGTGTATTGAGAAGAGTTCCTACAATGCTCTCTTGTCCATCTAGACTTTAATCTACACAGGGCAGGGTTTGTGTGTCCCTAACAGGGTTTGGGTTAACTGAGTCCTGAAAGGTCTTGGGTCAAAGCTTCTGTACGTGGTCTCTAGCACAGAAAACTTTATCATGACTCATCTGTTGTCTTTGAATTTTTGTTTTCACTCCTACATTTTACTCAAAGATATTTTTTTTTTTAACAGTGCTTCCAACTATGCTTATATGTGGGTCCTAAATGCAAGAGCACGGTTACTTTTCCCCTATGTCCCTGTGCAGTGAGAGGTGGGGTGGCAGATAACACAGTATTGTGTGGACTGGTGTCCCTGTGGTGTCCAGGCAGGTAACTCCACAGCATAAACCAGGCGGCTCGGGGTTGCGTATGTAGGTTCTATATGCCAAAGTGCCAAAGCAAAGATAGCATACGTAAGCAAAGTTCTTACCTTAGCAAGCTTTGTGATGATTGTGTATTTGAAAATGTGCATCCTGCGGTGCCTTTCTATAGGTTTGTGTGGTCTATAGCATAGTGTGCAGGTATGAAGTACTTATGGTATGAGATACCGCAGGTTTTGTTAGTGAATGAGATTTTGAATATTAAAGTTCTGGAGGATTTTGAATGAACTTGGAAATGTACTTGGAAATGTACTTGGAAATAGTGATGTTTGTTGCTCACAGGAAGGAGGTTGCAGTGCAAATGCAGAAATCGCCAAGTATATTTCACATTAGTCGTGTGCAAGACCATTTGTACTTCTGCATGTTATGGATTGTGGAAGCAGTCTTTCTGGTGTAGGAAAAGAAAAATTCTTATTTTCTGAAGTTTGTTTAGCTTTCGTCAAGCAAGGATGCTGACTGCTTAAGTTTGAGGGTTTTTTAATTAATATTTTATGTAGATTTCACATTGTAGTGCTTACAAAGGGAAGTAGATCAATTAAATTTCTGTATTTATGAGCGTGCTTAGGAGCCTTTTATTGCAGACTTTTGAAAGTGCAACTTCTAGGGAGCTGAGGCGCTTCACCTTTGATGTGTGTTTAACTGTGGCTGTCTTGCTGGTGTCCTGGGGTGTGTATGAGTCCCATGTAAGCTTCTCAGAGTTGTTGATTCTCCCCGTCTGTCCCAGTTACTGGATGCTGCAGGACTGCAAAGAGCAATGGCAATTATTCTGATGACAAGTTTGGAGTGAAGGGGTTTTGGTCTTTGAAACTGATTTTGTCCTGGGTCTTACAAGCTGGTACAAAGCTACGTTCTGGTTACAAGTAACTTCACCTGGTCAAAATATGTGCACTTTATAATCTTAGGCAGAGTGGTTCATCAAGTCTTCTGTGGATTGTTCTTACTGGCAATGACATTTTCAGATGGGACCACGACAGTGTGCTTTTTCCTGTAGCAGTCAGCACTGGATGTTGAAGGAGGTAAAAACCTCCACCCTGCTGCTTATCCCCCTGCCTCCTAAGTGGAGCGGGTGTAGGAAGGGCTGGTTAGGCAGCAGCTACATTCAGTGTTGGAACATTGTATGTCCATTACTATAGCTTGCTCCCTTTCTCGGTGTCTTCTATCCAGTGTTTGAGTGAAATAGTTAAAATGCAGTCATAATCAGTAATCTAAAACATGAAATATATTTCCATAAAAATATTCTGCTGTAGTATTTACAGATATTTCTTAAGAGGTGATCTACTTGTAAAGAAAACACGATTTTTTTTTTTTCCACCCAAGGATTGTAAAAAATAAAAATGCATATCACATTCAGCCTCCAGAATATGCAGGACCTGAGGATTCGAGGGGGCTGCAGCTGTCTTCACCCACCAGGTTTGGAAATAACTAGTGAGATGAGAAGTGCACAGCTGGTGGCCAGCCCTGTAAATGGGGTGCCCTCTGCTCACCTCCCCCGTTGCTTTCCTGGAGGAGACAGGCTGGGAACAAAGCCGGCGGGGCTGGCTCTGTGCTACTGCTCACGCGCTGCAGAGATGGAGCGTTGGGTCTGCGTGCTCTATGCTGAGGCTATTGCACATGAAGGAGTAGATTTGCTCTTTTGATATCTGTGAGAAGGACATGTGCTTTATTCCAGCACAATCATAACATTTAGATGACAAATATTGCTATTAGTCTTTCTGCAGTTATAATAATTTCAGTGGACTTGCATTTAAGTGTTGCTGAATTTAAATGTTAATGTATGGTGCTTATGCTGATTGCTCAGATTGCCCCCGTGAGGTAGATAGTGTTATCTTGGCACCAGTGGGAGCACCCTCCTGAAGTTGGCTGGATAGAATATGGGTTCTTTAAATGAACACATTATTTCAGTTTAGAGGGAGAAATGAAGGAAAATACTGTTTCGCAAAAGTTGATAAAACATATCGCTTAGGACTGTGATTGACTGTCTTGACTCGCTGAGATGTTTCTAGGAAGTATTTGCTCAATTCTTAAAGTATGTATTTGAATGCTTAATAAGGAAGTTTATCTGAATGCCTATTATTGCCTTCTAGATATATTAATTACAGAATGGCTGGGGTAAAAAAAAAAAAAAAAATCTATTAAAAGGTTTCTTCATCCCATTTCAATATGTAGTGTGGGTAGGTACATTCCAAGAACAGGGAGCAATGAGAAAAAATTGGTGAGAAGAATGTATCAGAGCTGATTGTCTTGTAAGTGAAATCAGATTCCTCTGAGAGAACCTGCTGGATTTTCCAGTTCCATCTGGCTTGCTGTAAATGTCACAATGTCATTAAAAGCATTAATAACCGCTTTGTGTAGCCTTGCTCTGTGGATTCGCAGTTTCAGTCTAGAAGTCGCCTTCGTGCCTCCGTGCTAGTGGAACAGTCTAGATTTGAAAGCTGGTGTGGTACACGTGATCTCCAATACTTCAGGCAGCTGCAGCAGCGAATTCATGGCTTAGCTCCTCAATTGTACACGCGCTAGTACCATCTGTTGAATTCAAGTTACGTGAGTTAAACTTGAGAAATAGGGACATGGAGCCATGTGGGGAGAGCTAAGAAAAGTTGATTGGAATTCTTTCATGTGGATTGTTTTTCCCAGGTTTGTTTGGGATTTTCCTGATGAATAAATATGGAGAATAAATACGAAATCCCTTCAGAACAATGGCAGAGGGAAATAATGTTGCATGGTTCATAGTTCATTAGTTACTAACTACTATAGGGTACAACTAATCAGAGGAGTTATTCCTCATTAATGGTAAACTTGAGAGTAATACCCAGCTATATGATCCCTTAGAAGAGGTTATATCCCTTCCAGAAAGAGAACCCCACAGAACAGAGAAGACCAAACTGTTCGCTGCCCGGAGTGGCCGCTCTGTCTCGGGCTATTTGCATCCTCCGGGAAGCACCTGCCACTGGCCACTAAGAGAATATTAGATTAGCGTGGTCTCCTGTATAACTCTGCCTGCAGTTCCTGCTCTGTAACATTACAGGGTTTGGGTTTATTTTACATGTGCTTGTTTTCATGCCTTTGTCTGCAAGAGCTTTGTAACTCAGTTGTCTAGGGACCGGTTCTCCAAAACACACCACTTCAGCCGAGGGCATGTAGGTAGATGATGTCAGTGTGCCTCAAAAGAAGCATCAATATTTCAGTTTTATTCAAGAGAGCTATTTTTAAAATTTACATCAATGTTACTGTTGATAGCATTTAATTTTGGATTGGGGCGGGGGGGGCGTGCATTAGAAAGGTGGAGGTCTAGTTTTAATTCATCTTAGAATCCATTTACAAATTCGATTCCTTATGGCAAGTCTCTGATGCAGGAGGGGATGCCAGGAGCTACTTTTCAGGTGGTATTTCTTTTACTTGGTGTTCTGCAGATTTTGTTCTCATGGAAATGTATTTTTAAAAGTGAGACCATAAACTCTGCTATGACAGAGTCTTTCCTGTAGCACTCGCCAAGCATTTGTTTGGCTTTAAAGCAACTTAACCTTTTACCATTCTCCTTGGTTGCGTGGGTATAACCGTATTCTTAGGCTGGTGGTTTTCATACCTTGTGTAAACCTTCCTTGTGTTCTCATTAACTGAGGTCAGAGTTTTTAACCCTTCCCTAATTTACAAAGTAGTATCTTGTATCAACTATTAATTTCCATACCCCTCATCAGTAAAATTAAGTAAATCCGTACAGTGGGAGCATTTGTCACTTTCTGCTCTCTTAGCTTCCCCACAGCGCTCCCCATAGACGACTTGTTAAGCAGTAATGCTGGTTGTCAAGCAGTGCCCCTCAGCGTGCCCTGTGCTCAGCCCGGCACTGTCTCACGCAGAGGATGATGCGGTTTCTAATTTTGCACGTTAGCTCACTCCTCCTTCCCTTCCTGTTCTGCCTTCTCAGGAGTGGACGTAATGTTGCAGGTTGGAAAATGTCAGCACACTGGTTTCTGTACTGTTCTTTCTCTTCCCTTCGAAAGTTCACGGCACAGCTCGGGTAGTGCTTACGTCGCACAGCGCAGCACGAGAGCATCCTGACCCAGAAGGCAGCCCTGGCTCACTGTCGTGATGATGAACAGATAAGGGGCACCGCTGGCGGTGCGCGGTGAACGAGTGGCTGTGGCGGCGTGAACACCACCAAACGAAGGCAGCCTGTCTGCCTGTCCTTCTCCACACCACTCAGGACAACGCATTTGAACAAAAGCCTGATATCGGGGGATATTGAATCTGGTTGGTTTTTCTGACTCTCGGGGTTTGTTTTTTTTATGTTACAGGACTACAAAGCTGATGAAGACCCTGCATTATTCCAGTCAGTTAAGACGAAGAGAGGACCTTTGGGGCCAAACTGGAAGGTATTAAGAACTGATGTTACAACCTTATGAAGTCTTTATCAGCAGAAAAAAGTTCACAGTTCCTTAGAGACTCACAGTAGCAATGTTAGTCTTAAAAGAGAGTGCAGAAATTAAATACTTTTCTTTTTTGTAGTCAGTTAAAATACCACATGTGTTAGTAAGAAAAAGCACTGTCTGCTGCTTGTTTAACATCACTACTAAAAACAAAGCTATGCAAATTAAATTGGATTAACTTTATCCTTACTGAGGGTCAACATCTGAGTGTACACTATGATGAATTAATTCCATGGATGTCATCAGCCTGCTGTGGTAGCTGCAGGAGGTGACAAAATGCGAAAAATTAGTTGGAAACTTCCTTATATATAACTGTGTATTTCTTAGAGCAGGGTAAAAGACAGTACACATGTATGTTTTATTTAGAATTACCAAAAAACCAGCAGAAGATAGTGGCAAATTAATCTAAACCTGTTTTCACCCTGCCATGTTGAAAATCCAGGTGTTTTCCACTTGCGTGGAGTGTATACAAAATGCACACGAAAACCTCCCGTGTTTCATCATCAGTATTTTCCCTCTGGGAGGTGATGCACCCTGTTTGCACGAGCGTGCAATCCGAGTCGGTCTGGGAAATCAGTTCTCCACATTCTTTGGTCATTTACCAATTCTCTGCAGCCGTCGGCACAGCTGCGGCACGGAAGCTTAGCGATGAGAGCCCATGGGCACTCAACTTCCCACAACCGAGGTGCTCTTTCTGCCCGGGCTCCATTCTCTCGCCGGCAGGGTACAGTTGTCCCAGGGATTATTTGTATAAACGCTGCTGCAAGTGTACATCCTGCCTTAGATGTTTGTTGTTCCTTCCTGCTCGTGAAGGAAGCAGGAGGCTTATGCAGGAATGGCCTATTTGGGCCTCTCTGGCCCAAAGAAAGTGAGGAGTTACTGGTTTGTCTTTTAAAAACAGCTGTAAAAGGAGGAGGGGAACCTTGAAGGCCTGGGACCAGCAACACTGAATTTGTGTGTCCTGTTTAGTTCTGTCCTTCTTCTGACGCCTGGATGTAGACTTGTGCTGTTTGGGGGCACCAAACAACAGCAGCACTGTGCCTTTTGCTCATGAATAGAACATCAGTCTTCCGAGGATAATTGGTTTTCATTTAAGTGCTCTCTGGTGATGACTATTTGTGACAAAAATTCTGTGTTAAATATGCATTATTCACCAAGATTTTTATGTTAGATGTATCTCACAGTAAGACTTCTTACTGTGTGCATGACCAACAGGAGTTGTCCATTTCATGATTAAAAGGCATCTAGCTTGACAATGCTGTGAAGTGTTTCTACTTAGAGTCACAGAATTGCAAAATTGTCACGGTTGCAGATACAAAGAATAGAAATCTGTAAAGTTCTTACAGGAAGCGCTTGTTATTCAAGCCATACACGCAGATTTTTGGTTTGTGCTTTTCTAAGTTGCTGTCACCTTCCTTTTTTGGTTTATTTTTTATTTTTCTTTCCTCTTTTTCAAGGCTTAGAGTAACCTAACTGCTTTGTTAAACTAAAAGCATAATAAGGTCTCTTGTATTACGTAAATTTGTGGGATAATCACCGTGTATGATGATACAGGTGCTTCAGAATTATTCAGCTGTTGGCACTGTAGCAGAAACCTAGGAATTGTTCTTCCCAAGATCCTTCCTTTGCACAAAGGCCTTGAGCAGGAGCTGCTTCCAGGCAGTCTCTGAAGTGGAAGTTGAGGTGGTCTTAGGGGCACCTCTTGCCCTTGATGAGAAGGAAGTTCTCTCCCTGTTTTTTGTTCATAGTTGCAGTCAGGTCCGCGATGCGTGATGCCAAAATCACCATGTAAATTATGCCCCACAACTAGAAATGACCTGGGTAAAGTCGTACCCTCCTGGCGTTGTCTGCAGGAGAGGGAGCGCGTGGGCAGAGCAGGGCGGTGATGAGCTCGAGCTGTACGCGGTTGAGAAGCAAACCTGGGGGAGGTCACGTTTGTTTTGTTTTATGAATCTTTCCTGGCGTGTGTTTTCCACCATTGTACTGAGCAGTTTGGTACCGCTCCAGTTGTGGCTGCCTTTGCCCAGTACACCCAAAAACCAGTTTGGTGCTAGCTGTTGTAATCAAGTTCTGTTGTCCTTTCAAAACATCAGACGGTATGTTACAGTGGGAATGGTGAAAATGAAATCTGTGCTCGGGCTAAGATTTATGGTATGTTTGTGCAGCACGGGTGGAATTGTCTTGCAGATTGCTCCCGATCGTTTGTTAATCCCTATCGCCCTGTGTTCAGAGTACAGTGCTAAGTATTTACTTATACTTAGAATTACAGGTAGTATTATCGTCTTAATAATACTTGCAATTATCATTTATAATTATAAATTTAGTATAAGAATGTAATTTATAATTCTATAGTACTTAGAATTCTCATTTCTAATAATTACATCAAATTGATTTGACTGAAGTAGATTTTTTAAAAATTTAAAATTCCTTCCCATTATCCACAAACAGAAAGAGCTTGCAACTGATGAAGAGTGTCCTAAAATGTGTGCTTACAAGTTGGTGACTATCAAATTTAAATGGTGGGGACTGCAGAACAAAGTTGAAAACTTTATACAAAAGGTGAGTGTTTCTCCCTCGCTGGAGTGCTCCTGGGCTGGAGGTGGGCAGGGAGGCAGGCAGGGTGGCTCTCTGTTGAGGTGGGGTTTTTGAGGAGAAACAGTGATTAAGTTTCCTGATGCTCACCGTCAGGCAATTTTGGTTCATTTCTTCAGCAAGTGCAACCATTTGTGTCTTGTTTTACTAGCAGTGGTGTTTCGGTGGTGCTATTTCTAAGTTAAAGCAAAGGTGTAAGCAAAGAGTCTGTGTCATGTGGGTTGAACACTTGATTTTGTAAGCAACAATCCTTGGCAGGAACAGAGTTCTTTGATTCTTTTTTTTTTTTTTTTTTTTTTTTGACTCAAAAGTTGAAAATTGCATAAAATATGTGCTGGTATTTCTCTAGTATTTTATGTTCTAGTTTTCTTATGAAATTGTTCTTGTGTCAGCCTATTATCTAATGTTTGCTTATCTCCTTAAAGCAAGAAAAAAGGATATTTACCAACTTTCATCGCCAGCTGTTCTGTTGGATTGACAAGTGGATTGATCTGACTATGGAAGACATTAGGCGAATGGAGGATGAGACCCAAAAGGAGCTGGAAGCGGTAAGAACACTTCTCTAGGGTTGATGCTTGTGTGCTACCTACCTGTAGATGTGTCTGTTCAGGAACCGACGCAAGTTACGCTGTATCCGTCCCCTTGTGTGCGCTTGGGCGATTGCTGGTGAACGTTGCAGCCCCTTTAGCGATTCTTCTGTGCAGACCCGTGCACCTCAGGCTTCTGCACACTCTCTGTGTCAAGCTGGAAGTGGCTGTGAGGTAAATATTTCCAGTGTCACTAAATCCAGTGTGCCCTGACCACCTCTCTATTTACGGTACCATACCCATTGCACCAAGGCCCATGCAATACCTTTTTACCACTTGTCAGTCACAATTCTGAGCTGTCATCTGGCTTTTCCATCACGTGTCTTGCTTTGTTTCGTTTCTAATCATCATTAGATCTCATTACTTTTTCTCCTCAAGCATGTCTTCGAGCAAGTTTCTGTGTGTCATATGACAGCTGTTCCAGTCGTCCCAGTTACCAACTCTGAGAATTTTACATGCAGAAAAGAAGTCAGTAAGATTAAGAGGTGGAGATAGTGTAATTTGTCATGGTTTAGTGGCTTTGAGGACCCAATACGTACAGCTGGACCTACCCTGGGACTGATGTCTGCAAGGAAGCTCATCTGTAGGGCACTTCTTCTACACTTCCCTTCAAGAGGCAGAGGAAGGTCACAGGCTAGTGTCGCAGAGCCTCTCAAAACAGATGAAGCAGGTACTCGAAAATGAGATTTATTCTAATCACAATTGTTCAGCACTCTGACAAACATTAGTAAGCCTCGGGTTCAGGATGCCAAATGGAATGAGTACTACAGAGGCGTCTTAAGTTGTGGGGATGATGACCCAAAATGCACATGTCGCTCACCTAAAGGATGAGGGCGCTCAGCCTTCAAAGGAGTTTTCTTGGCCGGTATCCTGGCCCAAAGGGAGAGTCCTGGACTGCAGAGCTACTGCTCCCAGGAAGACTGGCTCCATTTGCCCTCCGACAAGGCCGCAGTCGCACCCAAGTTGAATTGGAGCTGTGGTCATATACAGTCAGCAGTCCAGAAACTTCTCATGACCAAGGTGTTTCATTGGCTGAGGGCCTTATCTGTCAACCAAAGAGCCCTGCCTTTCCACCGATCGACTCCCAGACTGTGGCTTCTAGATTTAAATCTTTCCCTCCAGCGGCTGAGAAGTTTTGGCCGGTATTGGGGCGGGTGTGCCTGCCCCAGCTAGCCAGGAAGCCTTCTTCTGTAGCAGCTTTCCAGAGCATGACCTTTCACACGGACCTTTCTCATTTTAAATCCTGCTGTTTTTTCAGGTCCTTTGCAGTCTTTGGATTTTCAGTTCCATTTCCTTCCTTGCTGTTTTCCCAATTGGTTTATGCCCCAAACCCATTCAGCTTGTCACTCTCCTTCCATTGTCTTGCTTCTTTCAAGACAGGATCTGTCTTCAGCTATAACTTGCTTTTTTTGCATGGTTTAACTCGTTTCAGCTGCCAGGCATCTTTAAACAGATTGCCTGGTGCTTTAGACCTGCTTTGGACACCAGTTCTGAAGTGCATTTTGTGGTTTGTGCCTAGCACGTCTTTCAGTATCAGAACTAGCCGTAGCTCCTCTGTCCCCACTTGTTGCGCTCTCTCCGTGTTTGGACTTTGCGAACTGAGTGGAACCATCTTGTGCTTCGTAGAGATGGTTTTAGGATTTGAAAGAAGTTGTTCTTTGCTGCTCTGTGTGTTAATAGGTAAACCAAAATTTCTTCTCAAATAAGTTGAAGGGTTTGTCTGCGTTGGCAGTTCCCAGAGTACGCTTTGGAACAGAACGATGCTCGCTCGCTCTTGCGAACATTGTGCTCTCTCATTGGCATTTGGATGGTTTTGATGATGGCAGGTGTTCTCTCAAACCACGTGGATTTCTTCTTTAGTTCTACTTTATACCAGACCTATGGCTAGAGCCACCTGTGTCTGTGGAGGAGGAACAGTAACTGCTTTCTTCTTTGATCTTTGTCAGAAGGGTTCTCTTTTGCACACCCATAGCTCTTTATTTGGAATGAAAAGGACTTTGTCCAGTTTCTCTGAGAAAGGGTAGTGGCAGTGTGAGGAGTGCGTACCAGGTGTGCGTTGGGGAGAGTAAGCAACACGTGACCCATCTGTGTGCGTGAGTTTCCCTTTTGTGTCCCTGTGGACTCTCAGTGTTTGTCATCCTGTAGAGAAAGTTCTGTTTCACATTTCTCACTGGTAAGTAACTTCTTTTAATTACTTTCTGCAAAATATTTTGCTGCTTTTTAGTTCTTACCTTAAGATCACGTGTTTCTGGGTGTAACGCTTATCAAATGTTTGTTCTTGTTTCACAAAGCAATGCAAATAGTCTATTTCAAGTCACTTGTTGTGTAAGATGTTAGCATCAGGAATTTAAGTGTGTTACTTGTTGAAATACTTAGGAGAAATGCATTGGTTAGTTACACTAACACAGCTTTTCTATGTTCACTGTGAAATGTGAGAGGAGTGGGGACCTACTATTAAAATATTTGGGGTTTTCTCAACTGTTATGATAGGGGTATCTACAAACACCTACAAATTACGCCATTTCAAGGTTTTTGTGGTGAAGTACATTATTGGAGAATAACCTAAAGGCAACAGTGTCCCTGCCAAATAAAATATGAATGCTAATTTTATCCCAAGTAATTTGTTTTTTCTGTTTCATATCCAAATTTTTCATCCATTGTGCAACAGCAACTTTCATTAAATCCCAAGTATAGCACAAACGCTCTGTTTTACGGCCAGGACCTCTGGGACGTGAGCGCCTAGTGATAATGTGCTTAATATGACAAGAATATCTTTTTGCTTCCATCCCTGCCGAGGAGTTGGCTTTTATGACAGTTTTGCACTATGCAGTTCTGCGATGCTTAAAAACAAACAACTGCAGAAATCAAGCCCAATACCATTGGCAGCATGACATTTTCTTCCATACGTTGCTTTCTGTCACTGCTCCTTTCTCATTAACACCCTTTCTTCTGCCTGGTTTGAGCTAATCTTTCTCTTTGGATTCTTTGCACGTTTCAGTTCTTCTGTTGGTCTTGTTCTTCATCTTAGTCGACTTTTATAGTCGGGTTCTCTCTGCTTTTGTTACTTTTCTGTTACTCTCTGAATCCTCATCAGTGTTCTTCCAGAGTTTCTCTGTCCCAGACCATCCTTTTCTCACTGTTTTTCTTTATCTTTCACCTGGTGGTTTATGTACCTGACTCCTGGACATGAGGAGCACCCGCGCTTCATGAGATACGCATCAGTTAACCAGTGCATAGTAGAAAAGCATCCGACCCTGCCAAAGCACTGACCGACCTACCTCCTGTCTTCGGGAGCGTAATGGTGGCACACTGGGCATCTCGAGCCGTGTGGCTCTGTGCTGAAGCATCATGGGCTGCTAAAAATGTAGGAAGCGTCATTGAGAGCTGCTGTGTGGTTCCCGGGCTTCCTCGCCAAAAAAATTGGAGCATACCCCCTCTCCAAAACCCTCAGCTGTAGCTGAGGCTGGTTCTGGTCCTGGCCAGGGAAAAGAAGCCTTGGTCACATAGATCGTTACTTCTCTCTTACTAACCAACAGCGCGATAGGTTCTTTATCTGGTAGCTCACAGTTTTATTTTACGTTTAGATGCGTAAGAAGGGTTCCGTTCGAGGCACTTTGGCTGCTGACGTCTAGAGGAGTTCTCTGTAGGTTCTGAGGCAAATCAAGCTGTGTAAGTCAACTGCTGGATGGAAAAGGAGAAAAGTGATTATGTTCTGATGGATGGGAATTGCTGGCAGAAATCGTCTAAATGGACCTATCTCCAGATGACACTTCTGGGCCTTACCCCCCTCCTGTTTGATAATCTTGGGGTGATCAACAGTTGGAGATGACCCTTGGTGCCCAGGGTACATGAGACCCTCTCCACAGATGGGCACTGGTGCTCGGTCCAGTGGCAGAATGCCCGGGGTGCTGGCCACGTAACCTGGCTCTTTGTGCTGATCGAGTACAGAAACCTGAAGCGCGTGACCTGTTGCGGTCACTGCGCTGGCACTGAGCTTGGAGCCTGCTGGTCGTCAGACCCTGGGCACAGATCAGCAAAGCCAGCGAGCATCGTTTGGCTACACGCTCAGTTGCAAAGTGATACGTGGCTTTAGTCCACATAACTTCGGGGAGCTGAGGACTGACACCTCGAAAGCCTGAGTTCCTAAAATTCAGTTCCACACAGATATTTATGAACAGTAAATTGTGTTAAAACTTACTGTCGCAAGCGTTTGGGCACCTGTGTCCAGCGCTTCCAAGCTGGTGTTTCCCGCTGTGGCTGTTGCAATACTGCAGGTGGGATGCCCAGCCAGAGCAGGTCCAGGTCCTGCTGATGGGTGTGAGGCTCCTCAGAGACTGGAGCTGCTCTCCACCAGTGAGGACAGTGCCCAAACTAAGAGTCCCTGACGCATCTCGCATTGCTTTGGTAGATTTGCTCAATCCTGGTGATGTTTTGTCTGCCCTGCCCTATTTTTCTTGGAGATTAATAAAACTGCCTGTTTGGAACTTACTGTTTGAGGAAGCCATTAACGCTTAGTTGTGCATTTTCTTTCTCCACAGTTACGTAATCAAGGCCAAGTCAGAGGAACAAGTGCTGCCAATGACGAATGATGATGGATTTAACCGTCACATGCAGTGTTGATATACAAACGTGTGTGTGGATGCATGATTATTTGTATATAATTATATATACGCACATGCATACTGAAGGGGTTGTTACCGTGTCTCCAGGGTACTTACCTGTCCTCAGCAAAGATTCAAAGGAAACTGCTTTCATTATGTATTCCTGAAGCAAATAAAAATCAACTAAGTAGTGTCATTTAAAGGATGAATTAACTGCAGAATTGCGCTAACTGGTATGTTTCATGAATGTCAATACTGGACCAATTTATTCCCTACTTGGTTTTTTTCTGTCTTGAGTCACTCTGCTATAACTTGCCCATAGCTCGTTGTAAAGAAACAGATTCAAAAAAGTTAATTTCAGTTTTGTGTCTTCCCTATGTGATTATTTTTGGAATAGGAACAATGAATGTATTTATAGCTATTTATTTCTGGATTGTCGTTATCCTGTAGTCAAATCAGGAAAAGAAAAATTTATTAGTGGAAATTTGAAGACTCTTACTGTTGAATAAGTTTAACCCAAACTTTACCCATTCACTGATTTAACAGAAAAAAAAAAAACCCACAACTTACCGTGTTTTATTGGACTTTTGTACATTGAAATGCTAATGTTTTTTCTTCATTAAAATTGGCAAGATTAAGGAAAAATGGCTTGTGATTTATAAAATAATTGCACTTGAAATTTTCCAGAAGCTGGCTTTTTAGACAAAGATACTGACAATACCTGTAGAATCTTTCAGGTGTCTCTTGGGCCATGCAGTGGAAGTGAGGGGGTGACAGCCCTTCCCCGCAGCGGTTCCGCTGCTGCTGGAATCGCTGCTTTCCAGCCGAGTCCCGCCTTGGGAGCTGTGCAAATGGTCTTGATTTCACACACATTACGCAATGGAATATAATTGTGATTTTTTAGCTCTTTTCATGTTGAAAATACACTTTAAAAGAGATGTATACTTTCAGATACGATGAAAGTTTAAATTGTAGCATCTGACTTATTTCTCTGGTTTTTGTTAGGAGTAGACACGTAAAAGAAAAGACGATGTAATGAAGACCTCCTGTAGATAACCCTCAAATAGGGAAAATGTCTTCAGCATTTTTTAAGGAAGTATTCAGAGCATATCATAGATATATATTATCAAAGTGCTTGCTAGATCAGAAACAAAGTATTTTAAAAACACTAGTTAGATAAAGTTCTATTAATGCCTACTTTCCTCCCAGCATCCCCAGAAGCCTCGGTGGGACAAGCGTTGCTTAAGCTTCCATCCTCCTAACCTCACGTACATCCAAGTATTTTGGACTCAATTTGGACCTGCTTTCCTTACAAAGTGAGTGATCTGATTTTGTGACGGGCAGTGACAAATTTTTCCGAAGCTCGCGGGGTGGCCAGGCCTGCCATGTGCTGGTGCTGTCCCCCACGAGTGCCAGCCCGGCCGCCTCTGCCGGTGCGCGGGCATCGGTACCTCCCCTGGGTCGCTGCACCCTCCTGCCCGCCGTGCTGCAAAAGTAACTGTATTTTTTCCTTTCTGGATTAGCAGTTAAATGGTTATTTGTCCTCTGTACCATCAGGAGGTTGGTTTTGTAAATATACATGGAGACATGTGCGCACATACCCACACACGTATGTTTTTAACTGTGTTTGCAGCCAGGAGGGCTGCTGCACGCCTGGGATCCCAGGGGCTCGGTGCTGGAGCCCAAGTCCCGCTGCATTAACGTGAGTCATGGTGCAAACTGAGGGAAAGGGACCCTACAACTTTCTTGTTTTTGGACTAGTTGTGAAAATCTGAAAGAATCTTGTAGTGAATGTATAATGTTTAGCTTACTTTGGCAGTCTCTGGTGTGACCTACAGTAAAACAGTCAATGAAATTTAATAAATTTGATCATAAAATGCTCTGTCTCTTGTTTTAGGTGTTAGTATTTGCCGTTTGCTAATGAGCTGGTGGTTAGTTTTATCCAGCTGTACGAGCAGGCTGAGGTTGCTCTAAGGGTGTGCTCTGGTGGTTGTGAGCTGCAGCCTGTCATTGAGTGATTGGGGCGGGAAGGGCTTGTTCGGAGTTTTGTTCTGTTCCAGGATTTCAAGCTGAGCAACGCAAGCAGAGCTGGACCCTGGCCACTGCCTGGAGCAGGGAGATGTTTTGCTTTCGCTGTGTGTTGTGCCTGCCCTAACGTGCCATGCTGAGCACTTCACAGACACGTGTTTGACGTTCTTGGTCGACGGCAGCTCTGGCTCGTGGCTGTTTTCTCTCATACATCTTGCCTGTGCAAGGAGCGAAAGAGGAGGAGGAGGCTGCAGCACTGCTGAGCTGGCACTGGGGAGCAGGGCTGTGGAAGTCACCTCATCCCATCAGAGGCTTGGCTCCTTCAGACCAAAGCAGCAAGCAGCAGCTCTTGCAGAGCACCTCGGGAAGTAGCTCATAAACCTGCAGGTCTCTTGGCAAGGACGTCTGAGAAACCTTTTAAGCTGGGGTAAGAACATATGGGTATAAAACATGTACATACAGGGTGTGGGGAACAGTTGAGCGGTTATGGACCCGTTTAGTCTGGTGTCAGTGATGCGCAAAACTTCAGAAGAGACTTCTGGAGAAATAACTAGAAAGGGAGCAAGTGAAATTAACAGAGGCAGCTGCAAGTAGGTTGCTCCGGATGATTGTGTTACGTGCTGGAGATCTCACAGTCAGCCTCAGAACAAAGCGATGCGTGGAACTGGGAGAGCTGAAGCTTCTCAGAGCTCCAGGGGTGGAGACCAGACAGGGAAGGGGGTGGCGGGTGACAGATGCCTCTGGAGCAGCGCAGGGTGCTGGGGGTGGTGCTGAGAGTGGTGGCTGTTGTCTTTTCCCAGCTGGTCTGATTCTCTCTGTCCCTGTCGTGCTCTGCTGTTGGCCAGTGCTGCCCCGGGGCTCGCAGCTGCCTGGGCTTTGCAGGCTGGTGGCTTCCAGGCCTGCGTGAGGAGCGTGGCGGCTGCTTTGAGTTGAGGGGATTGGGGAGCAGCTCATGGTTCTGCCTGGCAGCTGTGGCCTCCCCTGGCCATGGTGCTGGTCAGGTGAGTCTCCTGGTGAGCGAGCTGGCCTCAAGGAGGAGCAGAGGCTCGCTAATGCTGATTAAAACCATTGTTCCATGGGATGAGAAATCTAGAAATGGACTGTGGGCTGCCAACCAGCTGGAGCTGATGGATTTCAGAAAGTATTTGTGATTTTTAAAATACACAGTTATTGTCAGGTGGCGCGGGGTGCTCTTGCTCCTCAGTCAGGCCCCAGAAAGTGCAGCAAGAGCTGCAGTGGAACAAGAGACTCCGTGCTCAGTATGTACTGGACAAACTTGCCTCTTGGTGCCCTGTTGGGAGCTGGGTCTGGCTGCACCTCCCTGGCTTCAGCTTTCTTATAATGGAGCATCCCAGGAACGACCTCGTCTTTATCTCAGGTATTTAACAACAACCTGGCTGCGGGAGCGAGGGAGAGATGATCAGAGTTGTGGTAGGAAAAATACCTGATGAAAGTTTGAGCTAAACTGGCATCTGCCTTTCTGCTTGGAAATGTCTCAACAAGGCTTTACTCCTGTGGGGTTTTTTCCCCTCTTCTTGGTGCTTGTCCCAGATGAGCTATTGCTGACAAGGTGGCTGGCACTGCATTTACTGCCTGTCCCCACCACTGGCACTGGGCTTACTGCCTGTCCCTGCTGCCCAGGTGCACTCAGGGTTTGCCCCCAACTGCAGAGGCTGCAGTGTGTCTGGGGAACAGCCGAGGGGTGTGGAGTGTGGTGGGGGCAGCTGGAGCAGGAGCTGCTATTGCCCCTGAGTGTACAGCAGACGTGTGCTATGGGGTGCTGGAAGCGCTTTCCAGCGGTGCTTTAGTCCAGAGTACCGCAGAGCATTCCTCTGCAGGGGTGTGCGGGGTAGAGGGTGTCCCGTGAAGGTCAGGTCTATGTGAGAGGTGGGCTGGCACCTCGGCAGCTGGAGCCTGACTCCTAAAGAACAACAGCTGCAGCAGGAACACAGTTTGGACCAACTAGTTGTTCTGCCTTCAGCAGCAGGTCTGTCAGCAGGAAGGATGCTTAATTTACCTGAACAAGAGTCAGAGGGCTGTGTTTCAAACAGGAAGGAAGATCCAGATGCCTCCATCAGGGTCTGGAGTTGGAAGCCTGCAGCCAGCTCTGGCTAAAGCTGCTCAAGGGTGGCACCAAGGCAGGAGAGGGCGTCTGGAGACCCCTCGATCTGGGTGAATCACAGCCACTGCTTGGCATCTGGGGGGCAGGCACTCGTAAATGGGGAGCTGGTGCACATCTCAGTGGTACCGAGGGTAGCAGGGGGAGTGGGCGGGATGCTGGGGCCATGAACCCCACAGGGGGGCTGCCCCACTCTTGAACAGTGGGTTTGGCACCAAGTCCCAGCCTGGCCTGGAAGGACCCAGCCTGGTCTGGGCTTGGTGACACCCTGACCGCTGCCTTCAGGGTGCCTTTGGGGTAAACACGTGGTGATGGGCAGCATGGTTCACTCAGGATTTTTCTTGGTGGAAGGCTCAGAGCAAGGAAACGCCACTTCCTTGGGGTGTTTCCGAGTATTTATTTAATACAAAGCCCAACGCACAACGCAAACTGAACGGTGCCGCTCTGGTTTCTGCACACAGCCCTCGTGGGGCAAGCAGGAGAGTTTCCCACAAGTGTGTTCTCAGGCTGGTCTCTGGAGTGTTGTTGCAGTTCGAAATCGATTCTCCGAGGGGCTGTTGGCGCAGCCGAGCCCTCGTAGCTGTGATAACTGCCCTCCCATGCGGGCACGGCTCTGAAATCTGTGGGCAGATTTCTGCCTGCTAAGGTTGTGTAATCGCCTGCAATAAATTGAAACTTGTATGGCTCCTTTTGGTAGATGCAAAATTGAATTATTTTTTTTTTACTACGCAGCTTGTTTAGCTTCCAGATGGCAAACCAACATGAAGTAATGAAAGTGCAACATAGTTTTGTTATAATGGATATGTAAACGTGATATTTATTCACTGCAATAGACTGCTGTGAACCGTATTCCGGCAGTAACCTTTTCAATCCATCACTTGGCTGCACATAAGTGTGGTCTAAAAGGGACTTGTACGGAATTTGTTTTTTTCCTGGAGTTTTTTTTTTAGTCATTGAAAAGAAAGGGGAATGTTTTCTGTCTTTGCCTTAATGCGTAGACTGAGAAATGTCAGAAAAAAATCTGCTGAGATGTGTGTTTTGGGGATTTCGGGTGTGTTGGGTTTTTCCAGTTTAACTCCTTTCTAAGCGCTCTCTGAGCAGTCTGAAAATGTCTCTGATAAGAAAGACAACTTAGTACAAATTTCCCAAAACTCTGTTGATTCAGCCATATCGACAGCTTCTCTGATGAAAGTCAGAGAAGGTGACTGGCTCTTTGCAGGCAGAGGTGAAAGCTCCTGCCTGCAGCACGGCCAGCCCTGCTACTGCCTCGGAGCTGCTCCTCCAGCTGTGGATGAGATCAGTCTAAAACGTTATCTGGCCACGTGCAGCTTCTGTGTTCTGTGCTGTTGGTGGATTTGTAGTTTTTTCACTATTATCTGCCAACATCCACCAGCAAAAGCAGAGGATTAATATTCCTCCTGTCACTCAAAACCTTCAGGTTTGCAGCACCTGAAGGCGTGATGGGTGTCGGTGCCAGCCTGCTGTCCACCTCGGGATGGGCACAGAGCGTCAAATGGCAGATAAACCCGTGTCGGGTCTGGTGGTGATGTACAAGAGCTGCCACCTCTCTGCTCTCTGTCTTTTGAACCCCAGAGTGGCTGAGCAGTGTTTCCTAAAGGCCTTACTCCTGCTTTGTCTTTAACCGGACAGGTGGGTTTTAACATCGTGACCTCTCCTCAAAGAGCTGGACTAGGTGCGTGCTTCACTTTAAATATTGAAATAGTACAATGAGGCTTCTCAGGAGGACTAAAATAGCTTTGTAACATTCAAGAAGCTTGCAGCCTGTTTGTCACAACGCTTGGCTCCGCAGGCATTGGCCATGGCACGGCCACCAGCTCCTTGTACTCTCTGGGGTGAGAGGGTGTTAGAGGAGTGGATTTTGCTCAGGGTTAATCGAGGCAGACACTGCACGCTGAGGTGGAGCAGGCACGTGGGGTGAGCTGGCACTGCAGACTGAAGGGGTCCCGGGTGATTTGTGCTCTTAGGCTGGGCATGTTGTTGGCAGGAGGATGGATTCCTGCAGAACAAGGTGCTACAGAGGACCCACGGGAATAAAGCCTTATTGTGTCAGGAGACGTGTGGAGAGCTCTGTCATCTGCTGCATGAACTGGCATCACAGGCTGAAGGCACACGTGAGGTGCGACAGTCACTGGGGCCCAGGGGATGTGGGTGCAGTCCAAACCAGTCTGAAGTGACACTGGCCACCAAGTGTTACATTTTGGTGTCATCATCCTCACTTGGCACTTGTGATGTTGGAAGAAAGGCTGGTGTTGGGGTAGGTGTGCTCAGGGAAGGGTTTCAGCACCAGGTGGGTGTGTGGTGCCTGGCTGCCAGTCAGGCTCTGTCCAGCTCCCAAGAGCAGGAACAGCTTGTTGGCTGATGCTGAATTTCTCCAGCCTTGGTTCTTTTGTTTGCTGTCGTTGTTTAACATTAACTGATTTCAGCATCTTCCTGCTGTCCCAGCCAGCTGAGCGAACAAGCGCTGCTGAGGCACCGCACGGCCCCTTCCTGCTGCTGCTGGGTCCCCCTGCTGCGCAGGGACCCCCATTTCTCATGGACATCTCTGCTTCCCCAGCCCTCGGCATGTGCTGAGGTCTCCTCTTTTGCTGCCCTTCTGGCCAGACCCTGAAAATATCTTTTTTCACATCCTGACCACCACAGATGGCTCTGCAGAGCCCCTAGGAGGGGGGTGCAGCCCTCACAGCTTTGCAGCAAGGTGGAAATGGTGGATGTGGCTGGAGCCCTTGGCCCCAGGGCTGTCCCTGGGGTGGCTGCTGCAGCTCTGCCCTACCTGGAGACAGATGCGGATGTGCATGGGTGCCGGTGCCAGCCCCATGGAGCTTTTCCTCCCGTGCCTCCTGCTCTCAGCTGCTCCCATCGTATTTTTGACCGAGAGGAAGAACTTGTGGCCGATTTGTGGTTAAAGCAGTTGGCATTTCTATGTGTTGCTAAACCATAATTGCTTGGTGGGAAGTGATTGAACATTAATATTCAATGCCCGTATCAGTTGCACTGGTGAACAGCACCGTGCTGGTGTTCACCTCTGCATGGGCATGGGAGGGTTTGGACATGGGTGATATGTGAAAAAGCCTGGTGATGTTAGAACTGTGTTTTGTTCAATTGCATATTGGTGGACAAGGTTCTGATGGCTTTTGTTTGCTCTTCCCTGCCAAATCCGGGGGGTGTGAGTATTAATGCCTTTCACTGAAGTGTGGCAGGTTGAGCTGTTCTGTAGGTTACGATGTACAGAGCTCCTCACACAGGTGACCTGGTCAGAAGGAAGCACGTCAGTAACTGCACCGGGCGAAGGCTGGTCTGGGAGCTGGGAAATGCGAGTGCCTCCTTCCTGCAGTGCGAGGCTGCTGGGGAACGGGCTGGGACAAGCTGTGGCAGCGCTGTGGGCAGCTCTGCAGCGGCTGCCCAGGACTTGCTGGGTTTGGGGGGGAAGCCTGTCACTTCCTGGGCTCCACTGTCCTTCACCACTGTGAGGTGTCACTGCCAGCCTGGGTTTTTGTTAGGGCAAAGCTCGTTGAGAAAAAGGCTACGGAGTAATATGTTTTATTAATTTAGTTTGAAATGTTCAAGATATTTTGAAAGGTATTCCCTTTTTTACAAGAAGTTCTAACGTGGTTTCCGCTTTGTAGATGCAACTCCTGCCTTCTGTTTTCCTTGTGGAGCAGAAGACCACCAAGGTCCGCTCCCTTCTTGATTTTGTAACCACGCAGCAACGGCACTGCTGCAGCTGCGGAGCCGCACCAATTTGCTGCTTCCTTTGCTGCCTGGTAAGACTTGTTAGGGAGAAACAGAAGCACCTCAGCTGTGGATGGGGACAGAGGCATTTTGTTCCTGCTGCGTTTCCTGACAGTGTCAGAATCTCTGCGACGCAAAATACTCTGTCAGCACACTCTGATTCAAGCTTGGGTACGGCAATATGTTAAAAGGTACGCAAACTTTATTTTGTATTGCTTGTACACACAGCTTAAGCTCCAACCTTGGTCCCATTGGTCCCGGGGTAAATATCTCCCTCCCTAGCCCCTGTGATAACGAACAAACAGATTGCAGCTGGAATGGGGGTACGAGCAAGCCAGAACAATGTCTGGTGACCATAAGCCCATCAGCAAAATTTTTTCCTCGTGTCTGATAATTTGCCAGCTTACTTGAAAAGGATCTGTAGCCAACAACAATCGGGGTGGTACGTTTGCTAATTGCTTGTGCTTTAAAACAACTACAGATACAACAACTACCTGAGGAAGCCACGGTCTCCTCTCCGCCTTGTTACCTGCTGCAGGCAGGCTTCGACGTGAAAACCAGGAGCAAAGTTCTGGAACTTGGAATAATTTAAAAGAAGTATGTCAGAACCAGCTTTTGGAGGCTTACTTTAGTGACTTTTACCCGAGGCGTTGCCTACACGACGATGAGCTGAACCCATAATTTGAATTGAGTGAAATCCTGATATTTCAAGTACACACGGGATCCTGTACCTCTGTTTTGAGTCACGGGTTATGGCTCTGATGTTCCTCCCTGTTCCTCCACAGAGACACACCTGGAGCGGCTGTTTTAATGTACACAGCCCCCAGGCAACAGAGGCGAGGGTGGTTTCCTGGTGTAAGGGTCTGCATTTTACATTTTGCTTCGCAATGCACTCTGCTGACAGAATCTGGAAGTAGTTCTGCTATTGCCCTGTGCCTTATTTTATGGTACTTGCTCTTCTACTTGTTTTGATCCATATTCTTGTACTTACTCTGCCTTGTTGCTCTTTCCCCCCATTTTGCTCCACTTTTTCAAGACACGAATCTCAGCATGCGCTGCCCGGTCCCAGAGGTACCAGTGTTACCCTCCAGGTCAGGTATCTCCCTTCCGTGTGCCACAGCAGCTGCAGATTTCTCATTGCCATAAGCACAGTAAACTCTAATTTTAAAACTTTATTTCCTCAGGTTGGAGACGTGGTTTTTTTCTAGCACCCCATCTACCTTGTCTCTTTAATTTTTCCCTCTAAAATGATACGGATTTCTGGTTTAGCATTGCATATGGAAGACCTGAACAAGAAATTCAAAGCATTTGTTGAATTTGAACTTTGCAGTGCTTTGCCAATCCCAGTTTAAGTTTTGATACGTTAATTTAACAAACTTCCTAATTTTAAAAGCTTGGGTTTAGCGCTCTCTAGAACGGTACCTACTGTCGCTGCTTCTTTTGCAACGGGCTTTCCGTCTCGCTTCTTATGACCACAGAAATGCAGTCCGAGGTAAATTAAGGGACCGTGACTATAAGGACTTCTGAAAGCTCCAGTAGCCACCAGCGAAACCATATCATAAAAAGAACCAAGCTGCGCCAGCAAGTGAAGTCCCTGAAAAAGCCTGGAAGCAAAATGGCTGTAATTAAAACCTGAAAGCAACGACTTCTTTATGAAGTAAACGAAGAGGCAGGCTCTTTGTAAATTATGATCTAAAAAGTGTTCTGGGTTGTGAGACCTTATTGCAAATGTATTCGTTAAATAATATTTGAATCATTTAACAGTTTGAACTCTACTGCACTGCTAATATCTTCAGGGGATTTTTTTTCAGCAACAAAGGCATCTTTGTTCCTGCTCTACGCTTGGGCTGTGCCTTGGATATTAGTTGGAAACCTGATCGCCTGACATCGCTCGAAGTCTGCGAGCACAATGTGAGTCGTCTGCGGCTGGGATTAAATCGGCCCTTTTGTAGGAGATGCTGAGGGGCCATGTGATCCGGGGGAAGCATGGTTATGGATGGCAGGAGATTTTTAACCCTTTGTGGCTGTGGCGGGGAGCCGGAGAGGGGTGGGTTTTGCTGCTGCCAGTGGTTGCATCGTGGTACTCCCCGCAAGGTGCTATTGCTCTGTTGACAGGAATTATTCAGGCGCACTAACGATTGGTACATGCAGCAGCCCTGGCCACTCCTGCTCAGGTGAAATTCAGCCTGGTGTGAAGGCCCAGCTGGAGATGGGATCCCTGGGAGAGGGTGTATGGGCACCAGATCCCCTCTGCTCAGCTCTCAGCTGGAACTGGCTGCCCGGGGGGTCAGCGCTGCCACCAAAGCCGTGCTGCCAGACCTGGCGCTCGCTGCCATGGGGATGTCTCTTCACCAGTTCGTGTGGGTGAGCAGAGGCATTTTTTTTTTAACTGGACTTTTTTAATCAGGACTATGAGCCAGTGGCTCAGAAATGTGAGTTGTTCTGCAAAATCTTATGAAGCAATATGGTAAGAAATAAATACAGGAGCGCCTTTATTTGTTTGGTGGCTTTGAATTCTGGGTGCCTCATTCCCAAGCATTGCTCTTGCCCTTAGGATGCACAGCTTGTTCTTCAGCCAAGACCAGGAGGCTGGGACCCTTGTGCATGGAGCACCAGGAACAGGAGCATTACCAAAGACCTCAAGGACAGGCAGTGGGAACAAGCTGGCAGCACCCAGTGGGCATTGGGCAACAGGGACAACTGGGGGATGCTCAGACCCACAGTCCACGTGAGGTCGTCCAGGAGAGGCCAATCTGGTCCACACTGGGTGAGTTCCTGCAAAACAGCAACATCTCAACATGCATCCAAAACGCGCTGTGGCTGCCCCAGCACAGCCCCACTCTGCCTGGGCAGAGGGACAAGATCTTGCAAGTGACAGAGGAGATGGACTGGCAAATGCAGCATGTAAAATGTCAGGGGATTTCAGGCTGTGGAAAGGAAGCACCAAGGTGAACGATCCCATGAAGCCAACGCTCAGGAGAAATTAGGTCATTGGGACTTTGCAAACTAGCTGCTGGGTCTCTCCTTTTGCAATAGTTCACTTTATAAGATGATGAAAAATGAATTAACTTCAGTGGTTTGCTGGCATCACCCACAGTGAGCCAAACTTTCCAGATGCTAAAAGATCGTTCCTGCTCCACCAAGCTTAGACAAATCCCCACCTGCTTCAAGTTTAAGAAAACAACAGAACAAAGTCAATCATACAAACACCACCACAAAATACCAGGGAGTTAAATGCTGATTGTCCATGTAGAGGAGTACTATTTTTTTATTTAGATTTCACTGAGTTATTTCAGGAAATATAAAACTTTTACTGTTCCTGCAGCCAAAATAATTCTTTTACGCTGTATATGTGACATAATTTCTTTTTCTCCCCCTCCTCCCAATCAAATGTGTAACCTTACAATGTGTGGTTTAGAGATGAGAATTTGGAGGGAGGAAAAAAGAAAGCCCAAGAGGTGTATGTACTATAGTACAGTTATCATAAACAGAAAATTTGCTTTGGCTTTTCCTAATGCCTTTACTAACCATACAACCTCAGTGGTGTATTATTTTAGCATTATCCTGGTTTTTTAGTGATCTAAGTTAGAAAAATTTTAATGTGTACAACATATACACCCAAGTGCCCCGTATGCTGTCACGTTTTTCACCTAACTGATATAAATGGGACCCGATATATTTAACTGATGCAAAATCTGATTGCTGCAATGGAAAAACGTACCAATATTGTGAAAATATCATGATCCATAGTGGGGTACCTGAAAAACCAAAGCAGGAAAAATACAGAGCTGAAGGTTGCAGAGGTGTAAAGCATCTAAACCAGGCAACCAGCCCTGCAGAAGAGACAAACGGGAAAATCCTTGTGAAGGGCCGAGTTCTGAAATCGCTGCCGATCGCTGCAGGAAACGACTGGAACAGTTTTTGTCCCTTAACTCTTATTTTTCAGCTATGCATTTTTAAAATGGGAAGCAATCAAGTGTCTGAAGGAATTTAGTTCAAACCTTCCAGAAAACAACATTGTTGGCAAAACTAAGCATGAAATATTTACATCGGTAAGGTGAACTCTTCAGAAACCAACTGCAAATGGGGTTATACGGACGAGCTTGTCTTTGATCTCAATTACAAACTAGTCACCTCCAGACACTCAGTAGGGAAGGACAAGAAGAGACCAAGGAGGTTGGATCCCCAGACATCTTTATACACCGCCTTTCAGTGCTGTCGCCAGTGCCACCTGGTTCAGGAGACCAGCGGTGTCACCATCCCTGGAGACCCTGATCCCCCAAGTGATGCAGCCCTTCTCCTGCAGCTGGCCCAGCCACTGAGGGTGCAGCCCAGGCAGCTGCGCCCCTGCCAGAAAAGAGCATTTCTGTACCCAAAACTCCTTGTTGGTCTTGGGAACTGAAGTGGCTGCACACAAACAAACATCAGCTCCTCTGGAGAACACCTTCCCTCGCGGTCCTGCTCCGCACTTGCTGCACTCAGGTTCATCTATTGATTTTACATATTTGCGTCCTGAGTCGGTCCAGTCACCGCCTTCGATGCAGTTCTGGGAGGGAGGAGATGCGATCGTTTCCCTCACTGTTCCAGGCAGAAATGTTGAAAACCTTCCCAGTAATGTCAGCCACCAGATTTCAAGCCCTGTCCTTCAAAACATTCAAATTCTTTCTTTAACTATCCCTGCTAGGAGCAGAAATCGCTGCCAAGAAAAACCTACCGGCTTTTGTGCAAAGTAACCGTTGGGAGCCCATGCTCTGAAGACAGGACTCGTCACTCGGGCTGGTACCTGACGTGTAGCGGCAACCAAATGCTTTTTTGTATTGTTCCAGATGGCTGCACCACCAAACATTGCAGAGGTTATTTAGTAGCTAAAATTTATATACCTGATGCCTGACATATTAATGAAACAGCATCTTTCCAGAGCAGGGGGTATAAGCACCGCAGAAAAGCAAGGTGTGGTTTTGCTCGACAGGAGGCTTTTAAAGGTTCCTCGCTGATGGCTAGCGGGGCTGAAGTTTTTCTAGCATATGTGCTTGTTTTGTACAGTTTATGTGGTGGTTTCTTCGTTAGGTTCTCAGTGGTAATGAGCCCACACAGTTGATTGCTGCAGGGAGAAAAAAAATCATTCTGAATAGGTTTGCTGAATAATTATGAACTGAGCTGAACTCTTACATTTGCTTACTAATTGTATGGTGCGTGATGTTTTATGTATGATGCATTCATTTTGTTAAAAAGGATTTTTTTTTTTTTTGCTGAGCAGCAACTTTTCTCAGTGCAAGTTAAGCTGGCACAGTGGAAAGAGCTGAATTCAAGTCTGATGAATTGATGTTGTTTGAATTATTTAAAAAAAAAAAAAAAAAAACAAAAACAAAACAAAAAACCCAAAACCCAAAAACATCAGCCCCACCATTTGGTTTTCAGAGCTTGCACTATGAAACCCAAAATTGTGCTATTGTCTTGAAAGTCGAAATAAATGAATCCCCTCAATTCTGTATTTGGCAGGAGCAATTACTATTGTTAATTTAGAAAATAATCCCCTGCAGCTACAACTATTTAGATAATGCCTTTCCCTGCTTCCCCCAAGATGACCAAAACCCAAAGACTGAAAGTAAAAATATGTTTTGTTAAATACACTTTTCTCTACTCAGTGCAATTGGAGAGTGGCTTCCTTCTGCTTGGCTGGGCGACTATGACCCTTGGTGACTGAATTGCTCCCAATGGTTCTGGTCACAGCCCGGGGCACCCTCCTGCTCAAGCTCCCCAGCACCACACTGGGGAGCCAGGGTGTGCAAGCAGGTCAGCAGCCTCAGCGCCCGTTTAGCCCAGAACATGTTCCTGGTTAGAAACCAGGGCTCAGCTACCTTCTGACATTTGACGGAGTGAACGTTTACACGGGGAGCCCATGGACCGCTGCTGCCAGCACAGACCTTCCCGTGTCAGTCAGCTCGCTGCTTTTACTGTCAAAATATTTAGGCTGATATTATTTCCATATTTTTCATCAACCAGTCTGTCCCAACGAGGACTGATCAGGTTCCTTGCCCGTGCTAGAGACCTACCGGCCAGAGAGCCTCAGCTGTATTGTGTGATTCGGTGCTGGTGGGACGGGCATAATAACGCCAATATTGCTTTGGGTTACAATGCTCTTACTTGTTCTGTTGTGCTTACTGGTGTGATTTGCAGTCTTAAAATTGATCCAGCCTTTTTTCTTCTTTTTAAATGATTCAGTTTTTAAATAAGATGACATTTTGGCCAGAAAAACTGGGTAACGAGTGCTAGTTTACACAACAAATTATTGCCATTGCATGGCAACAACGAGTTGACAGGAGGAGCCAAGTGCATGTCACGGCTGTACACAGGGGCGAGCCGGGGTCCCACTGCTCTGGGCAGCACCTTCAGTGCCCGCAGCAGACACAACCTGGCCCTCAGCTGAGCTGCTGCTCTTGCTGTTTGGAAAACATCGCCCTGGAGCAAAAGCCAAAGCGTGTTACTGCCACTCCTGTGAGGTACAAACTTCAGAAAATTCTGTTACGTGACAGAGAGTCGTTCCCACCTTGAGAGATGAGTCTCAACACACATGTCCTCCTCTTCCCATGTGGGGGAGACAGTATTCCAGCTACCATGAGCTGTGGGTCTGGTGCATGCCTGCCACAACACCCACCTTGACACCCACCCAGGCACGGACATAAAGCGCTTTCTGCGCTGCGAGCAGCCCCTCACCCGACCCCAGTGTGAGCAGGAGGCACCATGGGTGCGTGCCAGGTGAGTTTCCCAGACCGTAGTGCAACAAAGGGCCTCGAGTGCTTCAGGAACTGGTTTCTCTGCTGGGACACAGTCTGGCTCACACAAATGTCAATAAAAGCTGTTTCAGTGGGGAAAGAGTGGCTCTGGGGAGCTGGGATGGGCTGTGGTGGGCGAGCCATCGGGATTTCCGTCTGCAATGAGCTTGCAGTGGCTCTGGAGTGAGCCGGGCCCGGCTTTGATGGCAGAGCAGGGACTCCCTCGAGGGCCCAGCTCAGGGTGCCCTTATTCCTGTTAATCACCCCCCTGGCCAAGTGCGGGGCCCCGAGGGATTTACACTCGCCCCTGGGCCTCAAGCAGCCCTGCTCCGGCTGCAGAGGCACAAGGAGCGGGGAGGAGGGAGCTGGTCCAAATCGCGGCGGCACTGATCCAGCATCCCGGACTCCCCAGAGCCGCCCCCAGTGAACGGGCGGTACCCCGGGGCTGTGGATCGCCCGCCCGAGGGCCCCGGGAGGCGGCAGAACGGGCCGAGGAGGATGACTGCGGTGCAGAGGGAGCCGCGGCGCCGGGCAGCCGTTCCCGGCGCTTACCGGGACCCGACCCCGTCCTTCCGCGGGGGTTTGGAAGGGTAGCTGCAGGCGGCCATCGGTCCCCGGGGCCGCCTGCCGCCGTCGGGGCGTCCCGGGGACATCGACCGTCCGCCCGCCCGGCAGCGATGCGCAGGGGCCGGGCGCCAGGGGGCGCTGTGCCCGTTCGGAAGAATCGGCTCCGACGGCGCGCACGCACGCGCAGAGGGAGCGCGGCGGGGTCCGGGGCCGGCCCTGCCCCGCACCGGGGAGCCCGGCGCCAAGCCGTCCCTGCTCGGCATGCGAAGCGGGGACCCATGTGTCTGTCCCGGCCCCTCGGCCTTCGTCGGGGAACCCTGGGACCGTTCCTGTCCCGCACCTGTGGCGGGGAGCCCCGCGACCGTCCCTGCCCCGCAGCCTTCGGCGGGGCGTCCCGGGTCCGTCCCTGCCCCGCATCCGTGGCGGGGAGCCCCGGGGCCGCGTCGCGGTCGGGCGGCACAGCCGACAGTCCGGACTGCTGCAGCTTTGCGGGGACGCGGCGCAGAGGCGGGCGGCTCCCTCCTTCCCTCCCTTCCTCCCTCCCGGGCCGCTGTTCCTGGAGCGAACGACCGAGGCTTTCCTTTTATTCCTTTGTGCGGCTGCCGGGCCGCGCTTTCTTCA
>JAAGNO010022610.1:0-13637 GCA_033439905.1 Ceryle rudis
AAGCGAGGGCTGGAGGGGCGCGGCGGCCGCCGCCGGGCTGCGGAACGGCGTGACCGGTGGCCCCAGGGTCCGGGCGTGCGGCCGGGGAGCGGTGGCCGCTGAGGGGCTCTCCGCCGCGTTGGCGGCGCAGCCCGCGCCCGGGCGCTTCCCGGGAAGGCAGGCGGAGCAGCGGTAGCGGTGCGGCTCCTTCTCCCCGTTAGCGGCGCTCTGAAGGCGGGGAACAGACGGCCATTACCCGTGGGAAAAAGTTTCCACCGCTGAACGGCTTTTCTGGTCGTTCGCGGCACACTTCGCAGAGCGGCGAGACGGGAGAGTTGCCGTTCTCAGTCCGCTTTGGGCTGACTTTTCCGCTGGCGTTCCTGAACTCGGGGAAATAACGTATCCCAAATGGAGCTCAAGTTACCGCAAAACGTTGGTACCGTATATTGTTTGAACTCAGGGTTCGAGCCGTATACTCTTTTTTTGAGTAATGTATTGAGAGCTCGAATAATTGTTTGTTTGTGTGTTGGTTTGGTGGAAAGTGCGTTATTAAAGAACATGTGACAACAGTCGAGTATAGGGTGTAGTTACTTTCTCACTATTTCACCAAAATGGAGCACCCCCTCTAACTACATCATTCTGGGCCATTGTTTAGAAAGCCCCTTTGCTCAAATCGCTCTCAGCGATGAATGTACTTCCTTTCTTTCGTTTTCCTTTACATCCGCAGTGTTTCAATGGGAGGAGGGTGAGGAGGAAAGCCTCCTTGCATTTGGAATTGCTATTCTTAAGTCATGTAAAAACTGCTTATAATGCTTAAAATGCACTGAACTCGCACAGTTCTGAACTTTGCAGACAGGTGCCCTTTCTGATCGGTGCTTTCAGCTCGGTGCTGATCAAGTGTGACAATTTCTATTAGATGGATGAAGACAAGTATAATCTGTAGCTGATGTTGTTGCATAGCATGGAGAAGTCTTAAAATTCTCGGGGACGTCTTAGTCTTTTAAGAATCCATTGTTTTCTTGAACTTCTTGTGACGTAGCATTTGCTTGTGGAAAGGGAATAACTTCAATAGATTCTGAGGTTTTATTTAGTCCTTAAATCCCACCTATTTTAATTGATTGTGAGAAGTGAGAAATTGAAGTGAGAAGGAGAATCTCTGCTGCAGGTTGGGACTGCCAATGACAGCTTTTAAAGGAGAGGATTTAAAAGCTTTGAGAGGAACATCTTCACAGGGAAACCATATTTCCTCCTTCTAAACCTGCTGAGTAATGTAAACCAGATTTCTGCCTTTTGGGAAGAATTGAACAGCAATCTGTTCTGATGAAAGGATAACTTAAACCTTAATGTGAAAGCCTGTTGTTGAGTTCTGCTAACATTTTTTTGAGGCATTTCTTGTTTGTTTTTCTGTAGCTTTAACAAAGTGATTTTGAGTGAATACCAAGAATATATCACAGAATATTTGCTTGCTCCTGCATATGCTTACATGGTCACTTAAGAGTACTAAAAACTATACCAGAAGGTTCAATTCACACTTTTAGTGCATGCAGTGTAAATTGTTTTCGAAGATGTTTACCTCATGGATATCATTCTAATCTAGTCCTAGGGTGGAGAAAAACAGCCAAAGATCAAAAAGGTGACCTACTGTCATCAAAAGAAAGATGTAAATCCTATTTACACTCAAGTTGTAATCGTTAGACCCTTAACTGAATCTGTTTTCTTACTGTCCTCTCATTTACCCTATGTTTTTCTGTTGCTCTGATTTTATCTTCATCTGTTTTGCATGTGCCCAGCCTGGAGACTACTATGAAGAATTTGTGAGCTGGAAAGCAGATGATGTGACATGTGACAAGGAGTGTAGCCCCTGTTTAATTCTTAATAACAAATACTGATTAGATGAAGTCTCTTGAGTTGTCTGCTTGGCTGCCATTTGCTTTTTATAGTACATCCCAAAGTACTGAGTTGCTTATTTTATAGCAGTTGTATATGTTCTTACCATTAACAAAAACCTAAATAATTCTCCTGCCATTGTGTAGTTCTGTGGGAGTAGTCCATATATTTTTTTGTCCCCTCTTTTTTTCATCCGTTGCTGATACTTTCCTTTAAAGGCTACTGAGAATATTCCAAAAGGTATTAAAATAAATTAAAAAATGAACAGTTGAGACTGTTATGCAATACCTCTGATCTTCAATGAAAGGTCAACTAACATTATTTCATATGGCTTTGTCACTTCTTCTGGTTAGAAATAGAACTGATAAATGCAGGAAAATCTTAATAGCTCTGTGCTTTCTTAGGTGAAGGTGCATTTAAAAAGTCATAACAGCAAACAGCACATACTTAAAAGCCACACTGGTGCAAGGGGTGTTTTATTCTGTTTGTACACAATTTGCTTCAAAGCTTGATTTACAGGACACACAAGCCATTTCCTTTTAGACAGGAATCTGTTGTAGTTGTGTTTAATGCTGCACCATCATGCTGTGTTTAAAAAAAGCCAGGAAGCAGCTTGAATTGAATCTCCAAATACAAGCTTTAAGTAAATATGTAGACTGGGATAAATCTTGGTTTGGGTTGGTATGTGGAAGGTTTTTCTGGTGCTCAGGCTCCTAAGAGAGAAACTGAAATTTAATTTGTTGCACCCTGAATACATACACCTATTTCATCTTATTACTACTTCCTCTTCCTTTATGTCTAATTACTTACATTTGTTGTATTCATACAAAAATAAAAGCTTCTGTATCTATGTGTTCACTTTCAGTGAGCAGATTCTGAAGCTTTAATTACAAAGAACACATTTTATTTGTAAGAAATATCAAAAGAAAATGGACCCTTTCAACTTCTAAAATGTTAAGTATAATTTACTATGGCTTGAAATAGGTATCTCTTGAAAACAAGTAAAAAAAAAAAAAGAAAACTGCTAATTATTTGCATACTTTTCATCACGGTTCTTGATTTCATTCTTCTAACAGTGTGTGTTTAATCTGCCATGAATTTGTCTAGTAGTTGTTCATCGAGCAGTGTGTTTTACACTGCCTTAAACCAAAGACTTCAAACCCACTTGGTGGTGGGCACATGTAACATGTATTCCCTTCAATCTGTAAGAATAATATGGGAATGTGGGAGCAGTCTTACTCCAGATGCAGCCAGCTGCAGTTATTACTTCCAGAGCTGATGAAGCTTTCTTTTTGTGGAACAGATGCTTTGGGGTTTTCCTTTTCCTTTTGCTAATTTCAGTTCTGCCTCTTAAGTGACTGGTAAGCAATGTCTTGTAAATCTTGGGATAATTACATGAGCTTTTTTAATTAAAATTGCGGAGAAATTGACCAACAGCAGAGAAATCAGCTATATGGGAAACCTCCCAGATGTGAAAGAAAATGCTGTGTTTATTTGTCTCTATGTATGGTGTGGCCTCTTTTTTTTTTTTTTTTTTTCCTTGTAAATGCTGAAAAATTTTCATAGGGGTCTAAGGCTTTTTTAAATGCTGGATGACTGTACTGCATTGTTTGCTGAGATATGATTGTAGCCAACACTGTAAATTCCAATTGAAAATCTAATACTGGACTTCACATTGATTTGAGAGAGGATGAGGTAAAAAGAATTCAATGGCAAAATTCAGACTAATTGCTGTAGAAATGGAAGCAGGCAGTGTCAATGAGAATGTGATGTAACTGGAGGGTTGCATTTTTGGTGGAATTGAGGAGTCAGTTTATACTAATTCCCTATATTTCTAGAAAAGATAGCAAGGGGCACAGTCATTACATAGCCTTGACTTCTCCTTTCTTCCACCTCTGGTACAGGAAGATAGTTGACTTTTGTAGGCAAACATTATGAGATTTGGTACATACAGTGTCCAGGCCTTTGCAAAAAGGCCTTGCAGATTTTTTTCAAGTCCTTGCTTATTGGCTCACCTAAAAATGCATTCTGAAAAATCAGACAAAAAGGAAGTAAGTTCAGCAGAAAAGTGGCCTTACTTATGGCTCCTAAACAGGTGTGATTTCTTTAGAGTAGGAGGCTTCATGAAAATAATTATTTCTGAAATACTGAAAACTGGCATGTGATGTAGAGGGGTCAGCTAGGAAGCTACACTCTATCTATACAAGAGGAAAGGAAATAGGGAGACTGTAACTTTCTCATCTACAGATGCAGTTCATGTTTGGGAATGTGTTCTTGGAGTGGTCTGCTGAGGAAAGAAGCGTGACAATATTAATTAGACTTTGGCTTCTGTTGCAAAACAAAGAGAAAGCGGATTAAGTCACATCTTGCAGATTAGGTTCTGGAAAGGTTCTTAATAATTTTCTCTGATTTGAGTGCTGTGTACAATTTTGTTCTTCCTCCCACTAGTCAAGAGTGACCTGATCCATTTTCTCAGCTGGTGTTTCTGTATGGGTGGCAACAATTTCACAGTATGAAAGAGTTGTTGTGTAGTGAGTCAGGTCTGATTTGCGTGTCTGTGTCTTGGTGAGTGTGTGGAAGGAAAAGTCTGTGGAGAGAAAGATGGAATACGTGTCTTCTGCTTTTGTGTGGGAATAGCTGTGTGAGTGCATGCTGCATTCATCCTCCGCTTGGTAGTTGTGTCCAGTCCTCTCTAACATACTGTTTCTTCAGGGTCTGCATCTGCAAAGTAATGTGCAGAACTACTTAAATTGTGACACTTGCTCTTTTGTTTTATCAGGTGTTTGCATGAGCACGACACATAGATGCAAAATGTAAAAAAACCCCCTGAATTTTGTATATTCTTGGTAAATTACTGGTTTTTTTCACACCTTTACTTTTAAGTCATTCTAGGCACTGTTATAGGAGACAGGACATTTAAAATCTACTTCTGTTTAAGGAGAGGGTGTGCAGGTTAGTAGAGATATTTTTGCTTAAATAGTGATAGGAAATGATTGATAGCTGTCATTAGAAAGCAGAAGACCAGCCTTCTGAGAAGAGACACTCATGTAAAGAACACTCTTCCTCTCCTTATAAGCTGTCACTTCTGCAGGCGTAATAGAGTGTACAGTCTGTCATGCAGTTAATTCACCTCTATCTTCTAGGCATTCATTCATTGTTACATGTTTGTCATGGCCTCTAAAAGGCTTTGTGTCAGACATATTTTTTGTTATTATTTGAGCTGTGAAAGCTTTTTCTGAAAGGGTTAATTTTTTTCTTCTGTCCCTACTTCTCTTGGTGTTGTGGTCACTTTATTTCAGGGTCTAAAATCAGAAATAAAAAGAATAAAGGACTTGGTGTCCGTAGCCCATATCACACCTCTTAGTAATGCATTCTAATGATTGTAGTTACATTTTGTGATAATATCTACAATATATTACAAAGCTGGGGGACTGTTTTGTACTGGACTCAGAAGGCAAAGCAAACTTAATGTCCCTTCATGTCAAATACTTTGGTGAGCTCTGTGGTGGAATCTGTAATGATTTGAACTGAGCTCGGTGGTGTTCTAAGAGTCATAAAGAAAACCAGCTTTGGAGTCCTTCATGCGCTCATTAGCTCCTGTTTCTGAGTCAGTTGGCTTCTCCCCAAAATCTACTAGAGGTTGTTTTTGTTTTGTTTTTTTCTGACTTCTTGGTTAGTAATAATAGGAATAGCTGCATGAAGGATCCTAACTTCCAATTGATACATGTTGGGTTTTTTGATTCCATGGGTAGTTACTGGTTTGACATATGGTTTTGCAAGCATGGATTTTTACTCACTTTGTCACAAGTAAAGAAACTACGAGTTTTCTATGTTTTATTTTTGAAATTTTTTGTAAGATGCTTCACTCAGGTTTGATGCATTTCTTGATTGTGATGTCAATTCATGTACTGTATTTAACATAATGATTTGAGATCAATAGGTTTCTACCTACTGATACACTACATTTACTTTAAAAGTCTGGAAGTTTTCAATTTATTAAGTTAGGGGTTTTATCAAAGTTGTCCACAGGCTTTGAGATGCTATTAATTCCTGTTACTACATTGAAGCAAGAAAAATTTTTTTGCTTATAGAAGTGCCGACTATCCATTTGAACATTAAAATTACATAAAAATCCATAAATGATTGTTATGATCACAAAGCAAAACACTCAAAAAGGCAATTTTATAATTTGTTTCAATTTTGTTTTCTTGGCTTTGCTTTTTCCCCTTTACATGTATCAATAAGTTGTTCTGCAATCCTAACTGTTCTCTGTAGAATCCTTGCTTCATTTGATATAAATCAGAACAACACTGTTTCCTGTCAACAGCTCATGTCTTCTGTAATCTGAGTTTCTATTCTTGCATTCCTCTTGGATTCCTCCCACCTCTTCATTCAAGTCCCCCTTGATTTCAGTTTTCAAGTTTAGCACACTGCACAGTGGCAGCAGCTCGGATAAGTGATAGAAAGGACAACTGCGCTCAGTTTCTGTGCCCTTGAGAAAAAGCAAGCTCTTCAGAGACTTCAGGTGCTAAAGTCCAAGCTTCTAAAGAGCACATTGTTTGGAGTACTTAGTCCTTTCTGAAATTAATTGGTTTTCAATATATAGTTAGCTTAGTTTCATAGGGATATTCAATAGCACTTCTGTGATACTTGGGTATGCTCCCCAAACAACATACTATGTCAAAACAAGGGACCAATTGCACTGAAAAGTAGTAAAAGGTTGTTTTTGTTTTTTTTTTTTTTTTTTTCTTTTTAAATTTTACTGTCAGAAATAGGAGATCCAGCAGCACTGTATCAAAAATGTCATCTTTGGGTAGGTGCTGTAAAAGAAAAAAATTCAGGTGATCATATTTCAGGAAAATATTTAAGTAATCAAAACTACAGCCTTCAAGAAACTAATGGGTGGCCTCAAGTTAAAAGATGGGGCTTATGGCATTATTGGTAACCAGTAGTTCCTGTTACGAAACAACTTATATTTTCCTGAATTTCACTTTCAGCTGTTTGGAGCCTGTTAGTTTTATAGAATACCTAGTTTATACAATGCACTGAAGTGCATTCATATCTTTCGTGGAGGTAAATGTCATGTTACAGTTCTTCTGATAGTGTTTTAGCTCTAGAAAGCTAGAATTCAAGTGTGTGTATGTTTTTGCATCCTTGAATACTCTTCTTGTTCTCTACAGATAAATGATGTTATATCAAATACAGAAACATATCTGAAGATGCTTTTCAACTAAGGCGTATTCCTCTCTTTTCCCACAATGTAACTTTCTCTTACTATGTGAAAAGCAAGGGAGTTGTGCTAAAGTGTATAAAATGTGTGCCTGCATTAACTTCTTCTTGAGTTTTTTTTTTGTTGTTAAAGGTTGTTGGTGTTCTTGGTTTTTGTTTTTGTTTTTGTTTTTGTTTTTTTTTTAATGTATTTTATCTCTTTGCTTTAAATTATACCACAGGAAGAGGATGCCATTTCAGTTGCTCTAAAAAAGCCTAGTTGTACACAAGTTCTGCAGGTACATTAGGGATTTTAGCAGTCAGAATTTGTGTGCAGAAGAACCTGAAAATAATCCCTATCCTCTTATGTTTTCTGAATACAACACTCATGGGCACAGCTGGAAAATTTAGGTTGTGGGTGGAAAACTGATTTTAGGACTCAGGAGCCCCTGGTGAACAGAGTTTCCTAGCTTTAAATTACTTCAAATTTTTCAATATTTTAGTTAATGTAGAGAAGTGGAAGAAAGGAAGGAGTAATAAACATTTGCTTTTCTTAATTTTTCATTTATATGACTAGGATAAAAGCTATATTTTGTGGTACTTTATTTGATCATGAGTTATTTCCTTTTTTGATTCATCAAGACACAGTCATGTGTTTATGTGTTTAAACATTAAAGGTTATCTTAGTTTATTTGGTGTAAGAGGAGTCATGATTAAGTACCTTGTCTTACTAGACTGTACCTCTGACTGACTACAATAAATAGCATATTTTAACATTGAAGCGTGAAGCTGAATAGTATTTTCTTTTCTCAGTTTTGACCTGAATATCTGCCCTTGTCTGTAAGCTATAGTTCAAATTTTTTCTTAGGACAAGGTGCTCAAAATCTACATGTTTCTTGGATTGGTTGGCATCAGAAGGAGATCTAATGTAAAGCATGTCATTTTTATTGCTTGGCAGGGGGTATTACTGCATTTGCATGCTTTGTTTTGCAGTAGTGATAAGAGATTTGACAAAGCTATTTGTATGTAGTACCTGCAAAGACTTCACTGCGTTTCTCTCTAATCTTCTGAAGATAACAGTTTCTGTCGTATGAATGTGCCTGCTAAACTGGTGTAACATCTTGATTGTTAATTTGGTTCAATTTCTCAAATAGCACTTAGTTGACTTTTATGTCTGTTCTCTTAGAACCCTATATAGATCTTCATCTTTCAGCACAGATTTCTTTCACAACGCTTCAGATTTTAGTTCATGTTGCTTGCTCTTTGCTCTTCCAGGAATGCCAATGTTGTTTTTCTGCTGTTTGTTGTTTGGCTTTCTTAAATTCCCTTTTAAGTTCACAGCAAACCTGTATTATTTTCTGATTGAGATTGCAGCTGAGGGCTTGCTTATTTTTGAATACCTGTGACAAGATTGTGGAAGAACTGATCTTGCTGTCTCATTTTATAAGATGTTTTGGGGTTTTAAAATATAATTGTGCTGTAACAGCCACCTTTTTTTTTTTTTTTGTTCATGCATTTTATTTTCTCTCCTTCAGTTCCCACCTATTTTTGTGTGTTTAAGACCAATTTGTTTTTAATGATTTCTGTAGCACCTTATGCCTCTTGCTTTGTTATAATGGTAAGAATTGAACATTCCTGTTAGTTTTGGTGTTTTGGTTTTTTTTAGCATTGCTGCAATACATTGTACCATATGCTTTTTGATTGCCTTTTTTACCCTAAAGACACCTTAAATTATTTCAGTATAATTTCATTCACATGTGGAGTCTATCTGACAGATCAATGCTAAGCTCTTCCAATACTGAACCCAGTAAAGCTTGTTAGGCTTATAGGTATGTGAAGTGTGTC
Organism: Ceryle rudis; assembly: GCA_033439905.1. Lineage (NCBI taxonomy): Eukaryota > Metazoa > Chordata > Aves > Coraciiformes > Cerylidae > Ceryle > Ceryle rudis. Next base: position 8,920 of record JAAGNO010022610.1, read on the forward strand.
TTCCTGTCTTCAGGGTCTAAGGTGATTCAGGGAGAAGATTCAGGCATGTTTTAATTTGTGTATTTCCACAAAGGAGCTATCCTAGAAAAAAAGATTGTATTTAAAGCACCTATTTCTCATGTGTGTTCTCTCTACCATCACTGCGGAAATGCAGTAATCAATGAGAATCCTGTCAGATATTAATTCTTGCTTCCCCGATATTCTTTCTTCAAATACTTGTCTATGTTCAACAGGATGCAACTGGGGAGAAGGCTGCAGTGCCATAACTAGCAGTACTAATGGGAGAAAAATCTGGCATGCTAATGTGTTACTGCCAAGCAATGTGAGCAAACCTGTCAGTTACACACTTATACAAAATTTAGCATCTATGGTGGTGCTTCAAGAATAGGATACAGTAAGTTACCTCAGATTAATTTTCTCCTTTGTCAGTAGTTTCTGTTGCTGGACAGATTAATTGGTGCAAGATACTGTCCTGCCTTTTGATTTCTGTTCTTTTTCGGAGACAGCTTCTAAGGATTTGTTTTCTTAGGGTTTAAAATTGGAGCTACACATGTACCTAGTGTTTTATTGACTTGATTTCTGGCCTTGGATATAAGGATGGCCAGATGTATCATAATGTGACATTCTTTGTCAAGTAACTGACAACAGATTACTTTTTTCAAAAAAAATTATATAACTAGCTACAAATCTTTCTTACTTAGTATACTTTTGGCTGTGCTGTGAAATGTGTCTCTAACGGATTCCTCATCAGCCTGTCACAGGGCCTAGTTAAGTATTACATTGAGTATCTACTTTTTAAACAGTAGAGAGCAAGAAGTGCACATCTTCCTAGTTAAAAAAACATAACCCAACCAACCCCTCTCCCCCATAAACTCTGAAACATTTCACGCTTGTTTGAATCTAAAGCTGAGCTGGAAGAACTGTTTGTTAGAATTTGGTTAGAACTTGGTCCTGCTTCCACACTTGGCCTACTGAATTGCCTACTGTCTGAAGAATCTGGTCTGTTTTAAAAAACTAAGTTATTTGAATTCAGAGTACTTCGAAGTCATCAAGACAAGATTATTACTACATTATTTGTTACCTCTTACATCAGTGCAAGACGTGCACAGACCTTTGTCTTACACCGTATTTTCAAGAAGACAAGTTCCAAGCTTTTGAACCTCTGCTAAAGTTGTCTGTGTCTGCCTAAATAAATCCTCTTAGTTTTCTCATTCAGTCTTTTTTTTGCATTCTTGCATGTTATCTTGAATGATTTGATTTTTCCATGCTGGAGGTCCTTTAAAGTGTTGGTGAGTTTTCAGTGTCATTTCATATAGGCAGAGTATGTTTTGCTATCTAATTTTATGAAGTTTTTTTTTGGGAACAGAATGCATGCAGTGTCCACCCCTCCCTGCACATCCTACTACCTCTTTCTGTCTATGTAGATTTAATGCTTTAAATTGGACTTTATGGGGAAAAGCCTTCCTGTGCCTGTAAAGGCAGTACTCCTTTTCCCTTTTTCTTAGGAGTGAAAAGCTAATTAACCAATCTGCAGCTATAACACTGAAAACTTGAAATTAATTTACCTTTTGAGTCTCCCTAGATCTTTCTGTTTTCTTCCTTCCCTGTGTCTTGTTATCACTGAAACAGCTTTTCATTATCGCTTTGGTAAGCGGAGGCACAGACAAATGTGTATGTTCAAGACTACAAGGTTACTGGTGATCTTGAATTTCCTGGTTGCCTTTCATTAGTGTGAAGTAAACCTTAGAACAGGCTGGTTTGCATTGTATCAGCTATAACTTAATTCAGAGATGTCATCATTTTATCTTCTAATACAGTTCAAGTATGAAATACCTGTAATACCTGGACAGACCATATCTAATTACTAGTTGTTTTTATCAAATGTCTCTCTGGTAGAGGTGGTCTTGGTAGTGGACAGACATCTCTTCAACAGGTAACCAATGTCAGGAAGCTGTGTCTGTGAAGAAATGTTATTGCTGATGTAGTATGCTGACATTCCAAATTGTGTCATATAATTAAAATCAGAACTGTAATATGGTGAATTAGTGTTGCAATGATACTATTTAAGTTTTCAGTAATGTCAAATGACTGGGATCTGTATTCATCCCACAATATTTATTGCTTCCATTGCTATGTCCTAAAATTTATCAATCTATCAGAAGTTGGTTGGTGTCCTTTGATTATGGTGTCTTGGCCCGTGGGAGGCAATAGGGTTTTAACAATATGCAGAGTTGTGGTCCTATTATATCTCACTAAAGCTTTGTCTTTTTAAATATTTTTGTGCTAGCACAGTCCCATATTTCACTTAAAGTGTTGAATGGCATGCTTCATGATTTTTTGGAACGGTTTCAAGAAGAAAATTCAGGTAAAATTGACTCATTTGACAGCCCATTTTTATTTTGATAAGACCGGCTTGTCTATCCGCATGCTATTTCAGAAATGCTTCTGACCCCTTATTATAGCATGAATGATGACGAATAACAAATCTTTTATCAGAGTGGGAAGAGGGGGAAATTCTTTGTACTTGCTAATTATCTTGGGAATATAAGATGATACAATACCAAAGTGAAAGGCTTTCTCTTAATCTTGATTTTTCTACTGAGAATTTTAGACAATTTTATGTCACTTCACAATGCGAAGCTGAACCTGCTTTGCGAAATGCCATTATGATTCCACGTATGTCTTTATGAAGAAACCCAGTGTGTTCCCTTTTCATGAGCACTGTAGCCACCTGGAGTGTCAGTGCGGGCATGAGTTGTGCTGATATCATTTTGAAGCTGGAAATGAGACCTCTGGGACTAAACCTGTGAGTGCATGTTCTAAGGCACTGGTTTGGAAGCTGTAGTCAGCAGTGAGTTGGGGGTCCTGTGCCTTGGGCCTGAGGGGTGCCTTTCAGGTGTGATCTTCACTAACTTGTGTGCATTGGTTGGAAGTCACTGACCTCGCCAGGGGCTTGCCTGCCTTTCTCAGCAGGTCTGCATTCCGTAGGTGGTTTCTCTGAACTTGCACACGTGTCCCAGCTCATGCTTCAGCTAGCAGATAGCTTATGGTTTTGGTATGTGCTTTAGGATGAAATACCGCTTTGCTTTCAGCTGCAATAGCTCTGCAGAGTGAATAGAAATAAAATATCATGACCACCTCTCGTACTATTTTCAGTATAATAGGCTAGAACAGACAAGTAGATGTGCAGTTCTTAAGAAGTGCTTCAGGGTAAGTGGTGGGGGTAGTAAATGGTGATGTCAGTAATTTTGAAGTTCAGACATTCTTAGTTGATTTCTCAAGTTTGCATTTGCGCACACTAAGTCTTTACAGAGTTTAAAATGACACTTGTTAGTGACGAAGTTGAAATTGCAGTGTATTGGAGATGGATTTTTCCAATTGACTGCTTTCAAAATTTACAGTCTTTGTCAATATCCTTGTTGTTATAACTTAAAGCTTTCTATTGTGTAAATTGGGGGAAAACAGAAATGGATGTAAAAATATAAACTACTTAAAAATTTCAGTTTTGTGAGTATACATTTGATTACAAATGCTGTATATTTGATAAAAATAGGATGGCTTTGCTAAACTAGTTTTTAATGGTACATTTCAGTGTGATTTCTCTAGAACTGGAAAGATACCTTGTACTTCATTAAACTTAGGTAAAAATTCATTAAGTGCTGGTATTAGACACAGGCTTAGATCTGTTTGTAAATACAGTGAAATTCTAAGCAGTTGATTACAGAGTATCTCATCTTGCAACTGGTCTACCTACTTTCCTCACAGAATAGTTCTGATTTGGAATAGACCTTAAAGATCATCAGGTGCAACTGTTAGCACTGCCAAGTCCACCACTAAACCATGTCAGTAAGCACCACATCTACACACCTTTTAAATACCTCCAGGGATAGTGACTCTACCACCTCCCTGCGTAGCCTGTTCCAGGGCTTTACGACCCTTTTGGTGAAGAGATTTCCTAATATCCAATCTAAACCTCCCTTGGCACAACTTGAGGCCATTTCCCTTTTCCTGTCACTTGTTACCTGTGAGAACAGCCTGACCCACACCTTGCTACAGCCTCCTTCCAGGTAGTTGCAGAGAGCATGTTTTTCTAAGGGAAGGCTAAACAACCACAGTTCATAGAACCATAGAAGGTTCTCATGGAAGGGACCTTAGAGATCATCTAATCCAACCTCCCTGCAATGGGCAGGGACACCTCTCAACTAGACCAGGTTGCTTAAGGCCTCAGCAAGCTGGCCTTGAACACCTCCAGGGAGTGGGCATCCACAGCCCTTCTGGGCAATCTATTCCAGAGTCTCACCACCCTCGTACTGAAGAACTTTCTCCTAAGATCCAATCTAAACCCATTTTCCCTCAGTATAAAACCATTTACCCTTGTCCTATTGCTGGACACTCTTGTGAAGTCTCTTTCCAGCCTTCTTGTAGGATCCCGTGAGGTATTGGAAGGCAGTTATAAGGTCCCCCCGGAGTCTTCTCCAGGCTGAACAATCCCAGCTCCCTCAGCCTATTCTCATAGGAGAGGTGCTCCAGCCCCTGGGTCATCTTTGTGGCCCTCCTCTGGACTTGTTCCAAGAGATCTATGTTCCTCTTGCGGTGGGGATACCAGAACTGAATGCAGTATTCAAGGTGGGGTCTCACAAGAGCAGAGTAATGAGGGAGAATCACCTCTCTTGATCTGCTGGACCCACCCCTCTTGATGCATCCTAGGATCCGGATGG